>JAWPHD010005027.1:0-172648 GCA_037043455.1 Cyrtodaria siliqua
CACAAGTAAAGGTATATCTAGTAAGTTTTATTCATTTCTGAGGGCTTTGCATACATTTTTTGGCAAAAATGTCAGAAAGCGACAAGCTGTGTCTGTCTGCTAAGATGTCGAAAAGGCGCTTATGTCTGTTTTGAAAAAGATGTTGAGGTAAACTCTGACTCTGAGTTCATCGCGTCTTTACGGTTAGTGTTGATGTGCCAATATTTTATGCGGTTTAATACATTTTACAAATTAAATAATTTAGTTGGCAAAAAATATGACATTTTCTATTTTTTTAAAAGTTTTTGCTACCACAACCCCCTTCATTTTAATGAATTTTCATGGATCTGTACTGTCAACAGTGATTTGTGGCAGCATGGTTGCATGAAAATGACCTGTAAAGGTGGCACAAACAATAACTAATATAAAAATACATTAAATTGTACAGTTACAGTCAATCTTGTGTAATGAGCATATTGTAAAACATGGCATGGCCTTAAAAATGGAGTCGGGGAGGATATTCTCAGAATTATTTTTTGTCATTTTTAAAGTGAAAAGTTGCATTTTCTTGATGGTTTCACATATAGAAACTGCTGCATAATGTTAATTAATTCCATTTAAAGGCAGAGTTTGAATACATACAAAAACAGTGGCATTTTTTTGGTAAAATCTGCTATTTTGAGCCCTGAAAATCACAAATATCATTTTTCAGTAGAAATGATTTTCAAGAGAGCTTTAACTGGTTGAAAATCACATGTTATTGATGAAATCAATTCAAAATCACTTTATTTGAAACAAAAGATTGGAACGGTTGTCAAGATATGGCATTTTGAAGATTCTGGATTTACGCGAAAAAATCGCATGAATTTGACATCAGCCAAAGCCCTTTAAAGCCCTCATATTTTGTAGGAAAGTATTTTTTTCTGAAAACAAAAGACACCATTTTCCTCAGAATGAATGTATGAAACAATTTAGCCAGAAAAAACAAACTTCAGTTAGGTTTGAATGGCTATTTAGGTCAGATACCACTATTGATTTGTGGCTTCTGATTGGTTGAAAAAAGTATAGGGTCTATTAGGGCATATAGACAGATTGTAAGGTAGATTCTGATTGGATTAAATTACCCAAATCATAACAAATCCCCATAAAACATCAAAATATTATGTTTCCATCATAAAACATGTTGATTTAGGATATTTTGACTGAAATTTGCATTTTTATGGATACAATTTTACTGAGAGTATATTTGCAAAAAGTAAAATTTCTTTACTGCCATTCTTGGGGTGGCCACCTTCAGTGAACTATAAGAGGCTGAAAGCATCAGATTATCCCCAATTTGCTGGTCATTTTTGAGTGTCTCTAAGATAGTTCTTTAAAAACAGTTAGGTTTTATCATCCATTCGGATATAGGAATAGGGGTTGTAGGCCAAAAGGGTATAGGTGTACCAGAAGTAAATCAAGATCCATTGAGTCCAATGCAATATTGAGCAAGCTTTTTAGTTATCCATTTTTCAAAATGAAGTTCAAACTAAGATTCACTACATGTTCTTAGTCATGAGACCTGCCTCTCTAGGAAAACTGCTGAGAATACTAGGGGTCATGTGGCATATAAGAAAATAAAATTCTGATCTTTGTTGATACCGTGAACAAAGCTGCGGTCATTTCGGCACCTCTTAAATGTGTTCTACTTTCACTTCTAAAACTGTCAAGTTGACAAATAAAATCATCATACAACCATGCAAATGCGTTTTTAGCTATCACAAACAAGTCAATAAAGTCATTTCAGCCAGAAAAATAGGCCTCTAAATACTCAAAATGCCTTTTATCACAAAAAAAGTTAGGAATTATATATTTGGGAACTCCTTTCGACTACAACCAGGCATGAATACCACAGTGATTTACTTCCTGTATGCCTATATGCTACACAGGCATGAATACCACAGTGATTTACTTCCTGTATGCCCTATATGACCATGTACACTGAGTATTGGTGAGTATTATCATTGGATTTCGCGACGCCGGAGATCGAACGAGGGTAAAGTTCAGTTTCAATTTTTCAGTGTTTTTGAGTTTGTTTGATACTAAATTTGATAAAAAATTAAATCATTTGATCATTTTCCTAGTCCCTGAAACCCGAAAATGTTTCGATATTGCTTAAAAAGGTAATAAGAAGGCAAAACTCGGCTCTTTACTCACGCAATAAATAAACTAGGGTCTGTCAAATTTGATTTTTTGGTTTATATTCTTCCGTAAACGAAAAACTTGAATCGAGCAAATTGTGATCCCTAAAACCAAGAAACTTTAGTCCAAATTTCTGAAAAAAATATGAAAGTACAAAAAAGATATAGGTAAAAAAAGATACAATCAAGTGTACCGAGTATTGATTTAGTGTGTGCCGAAGTATTGCATTCTAGCTCAACGGGTTAGTGTACCGAGTATTGTACAAAATAATGAGTAAATTAGAATGGTAAAACGATAACTTTGTCTGTTTCTTATATCTACTTATCGATTAAGTCATTTCATTTTGCTTGAAAATATATTGTTATATGATATGTATAAAAATACTTTAAAAAAATCGTTTAAAAAAGACGTTATGACCGATAAAGAGGGAAAGAGAAACATGAGTTTCACCTGATCAATTGGTAATTAAAAATTGGCAAAGACTGATAGAAATTCTTTATTGTGTATGGTAAAACATATATGCTAATAACCTCGGACCTTAGGCGACTCATGCTTTGCTGCAGGTTTGTCACGGTTAATGTCAAGTCGTACCTATTAGGGTGACACCCCTTTTTTGTACGCAGTATTCAGTCTGATTTTAGAGGAGTATTCAGTACTGGTGCGCAGTACTCGCACCGATGCAAAATGTGGAGAAATCAGTACACCGGTCAGTCTCGGGTACCGAAATTAAATGTACGCAGTAATCGTCGCCCTCAATTTTAGGGAATACTCGGTACTCATAGGGGAGGGGTTACACCCCCATCTATGGATGGTATTGCAATAAATAATCAATTTTACGAAAGCAATTGCAAGTGTCAAATGGCTTCAAGAAGTTCTTCTATACTCCATTGTCCAGTATAGTTTTTTTTTCTGATCGCCTGACTGTGTCAATGAAAGGTTTTTATTAATTCGATCATTACAGGCGCGGATTCATGAATTTTTCCCCAAGGGTGTCTTCTATATTCCAGAAGGGGTCCAAAATCGTACGAAACGTCTGCTTTCCATTGTGATTTTAATAAAACATACCTTATATTTTTGAAATCCCACGGGGGTAGTGGTCCGTGTGTTCAAGCCCTCAGGGATTAAGACAGTTCTCTTAAACTCACGTAGACATTGGACGCCGTTTCTCGTTGTGAGCACTCATAGGGACAGGGGTTGACAACGTAAACAAGGTACGTTTTTCATATATGGTGAAGATTACAGCCTTTTGTGTAAGACTATCGAAATGCAGTTCGATAGCGATGGGTTTTCTGAGTACGCCCATATAAAAATAATGCCTGTATGTGGACAATTTTTATAGAAAACCCGTTTGTCGAAATTCATTTAATTTTGCCATTGTCCCCCGAGTGAGACTGTGTCAAACGAGTTTTCTATCAAAAAGGCCAACTACATGCATCAATTTTATATGTGCGTACTCAGAAAACCCCATCGCTATCGAACTGCATTCCGATATTTGAAAAAATCTCCAGTGCTTACCTTGTCAAACCCGTTTCATGAGTGCTCACAACGAGGAACGAAAGTTGCTCGCGAACATTTTAAGCGAAGTGCAATTCACATCTCGTTGTTAGTTAAACGGATTATGCTATTAGACGACAAATTTCTATACATCTGAATGCAGGGGCGGATCCAGAACATTTTTCTAGGGGTCCGTCATATTGGTTTTACCTAAAAAAATGTGCAGCGCTTTTTTGTTGCTTCTCATCCTAATTTAGTCCCATTTACATCCTTTTTAGTACCTTTACTGTATTTTTTGGGTATTTAAAGGGGGTTCGGGTCAATCTTTGTGGATCGGAGCCTATTCCATTGGGGTCCGGTATAAATATAAGGACCACTCTACATCCGTCAATGCAATGCATAGCTTAGATATGTGTTGATGTCACTTATTTCAGTCATATGGCTTTCATCGGACAAACATTTACAACACTTAGTGATCCGCCGTAGTGTGATGGTAGCATGCTCGCCTTAGATCAGAAATATTATTTAAACCAGCGTAAAATAACCAATTGGACAAATACAATATTCACAATATGACCACCTATACAAAATCAATATATTTATTAAGATTTGTCCCAAAAATGAATTAAACCCTTACACAATGTTTCTTGAAACCCCCAGTAGTTTGAAAAGACCCAACCCAGGACAATAAACACACGCCCTTTTGGACATTACAAAATGTTTGGTATGTGGACGATTTCTGGATACAATGAAACCCTCTAGATAAGATCCGCTCAACAACCAATGGACGAGTTTTTTTTACAAATAACCACTGCTTCAATATCGCACTCAAAACAAACAAAATTTCTCCATTTGATTACGATTTTGTGGATATTCTGTAATAGCCACGTAGGTCACACAACTTCGAAATGCTTCCTTTGCATATACACTGTCAATAAGTATACACAATAATTTATATTTAACATTGAATGTGGTATATACTCTGTAGGTTCTCCTTGCATTAACTCAATATTAATGGCCAATACTCGGTACACTTTAAAGCAATACTCGTGACACCGGCGAGCAACACCAAAACAATACTCGGTACACTTGATTGTATCTTGTTTTACCTATATCTTTTTTGTAATTTCAAAATTTGGACTAAAGCTACTTGGTTTTAGGGATCACAATTTGCTCGATTCAAGTTTTTCGTTTACGGGAGAATATAAACCAAAAAATCAAATTTGACAGACCCTAGTTTATTTATTGCGTGAGTAAAGGGCCGAGTTTTGCCTTCTTATTACCTTTTTAAGCAATATCGAAACATTTTCGGGTTTTCAGGGACTAGGAAAATGATCAAATGATTTAATATTTTATCAAATTTATATCAAAAAAACTCAAAAACACTAAAAATTGAAACTGAACTTACCCTCGTTCGATCTCCGGCGTCGCGACATCCAATGATAATACTCACCAATACTCAGTGTACATAGCAATATCCAGGGTACGGTATACCACAGTGGTTTACGTATATGTTAATGACACGACATCGACGTCCTTTTGTTGAAAAGTATGCTGAAAAAACATTCCGATGACCAGCAAATTTTATTTTATATTCCGATAGGAAATTAAATTCTCTAAATCATATTAAAAGTATGCAGTTGTTCATGAAGCCATTTAAAAAATAAATGGCTTTAACGTCGTTTTTCCTTAAAAAAGCGACGAAAGAAAGAGAAAATTCTTAAAATAATAGTTTATAGCTTAATTTAAAGGATATAATTCATATTTCAGATGAAAGGTCTCGTCAAGACGAACAGTGTGATATAAAAAAAAATTGTATGTGACTGAACTAAAACTCCGTTATGCTAAAAACGTTGACAATTGAGTTCAACGCGACTTTTATGAAAAACGTCAAACATAGCCATATTTGGGACGTTATTAATACAAATACGAAAGCATGGAACTAGAGAGCAGGGAAGAAGAATTCCCACATGACACCATTGAAGAAGCTGCCTATGATAATGTTATACAGTTTTCAGCAAGATATTTTTTCTTATTTGTGGTAGGCATTTCAAGTAGGGAACATGTCGAAAACTGGACATTCGATCGACGAGCATTAGCACCGATATTGTTTCTTCTTCTATCTGATAACGGACATCTCTGATTAAAGATATAGTATATATTATATATTATTTTCTAATCATGCTGATAATGGACAGCTTTGTATATATATAAAAGCGACCTCAACACAATGAAAGTATTGGAAATTGTGTGTAGTTTATATTGGCACCTGTAATAGCATGTATTGCTTTGTGTATAGAAAATAATGTTATTCACCAAAAAGCACAAGAGTATCGCAACATTAGTGATAATATATATTAGGATGTACAAGTCCAACTGCTTAAAAGAAAATAATTCCACTGTAGATACAGTAGCAGTGTAGAGGTTCGCTGAGTGTGTTTTTCTGAGATTACCCAAATCAAACTTTTTAAACTGACCAAAACGACCAGAATGCATAAAGTTGCAAAGTGTGGTTGTGGTAATCTCAGAAAGTATAGGAACAATCGTTTCCTTATTTGCGGCGGCGGAAATGGTTCGGTTAATAGATATGCATTTTATTTGATCGAAAGTCGTACAGGGTTCAGTCAGAAATGAACAAATATACATGAATCGAGGTTTTTGTTAGCCGTGTACACTTTCAAAACGTCACGTTATATATACACCAAGTTTTAATAGGTAACATTGGGCAATTTACTTAAATCATGTATTTAGGTGATGCTAAATTTGAAATGAGAGTACATGTATTTTGTAACCGAATATGTTGTCAAGAATATATAATAACTTTATTATTTACACTATTTTATTGCATGCATGTAGTGTTCTTCCGGATTCAACCATGAACACAAAGGGGTGGCGTGGTGCTACCGAGTTTCGTCGAAGTGTTCTTGGGCAAGACACTTTCCCTTAGCCTCGACCGTCGGATGGGGACGTAAACCGGGCGGTCCCGTGTATCGGTCTATCCTCCGAGCACGTTAAAGAACCATAGGATTCTATTCGATAATAAGAGTAGGGCACGGTTCCCGGATTCCTATGTATCCTTCCCCTCTCTCTGGGGCGGCTCTAAATAACCTATACTGTGTCGATGAGCCGTTAAACAACATTCAATTCAATCCAAACATGAACACACAATACGCATTTGTATCATTACTATTTTATTTTACATCCATGTCTTAAACAATGAACAGTAAATCTCCCAAGACAAAACATAATTAATTAAACATGAGTCGCTCCAATTATATAAACATTTCTCTCTAGTGAATACTAGCAACACGATACAACAACGTTTGCATATAGTAATCGTACCATCTGTCTTTCCGTCAAAACACTTGCATGGATTTTTAATTAACTTGGCACAAGTGATCACCATAACAAGACAATGTGTCGCGCGCAAAAACCCAGGTCCGTACTTTAAAGGTCAAGGTCACACTTGCAGTTCATAGGTCGTTCCTCCGTCCGTCAGTCCGCAGTTCGTGTCGGACTGTACCTTCAAAACCCCTGCATGGATTTTTAAATAACTTGGCACAAGTGATCACCACAACAATACAATGTGTCGCGCGCAAAACCCAGGTCTTCAAGGTCAAGGTCACTATTGGAGGTCAAACGTCAAATCGTGTCCGGTCAATAACTCTGCTATTCATGGACGGATTTTCAAATAACTTGGCACAAGTGCTTACCACACCAAGACAATGTGTCGCGCATAAAATCCAGGTCTATGGCCCCAAGGTCAAGGTCACACTTAGAGGTCAAAGGTCAAATCATGTCCGGTCTATAACTTTAACATGCCTGGTCGGATTTTCAAACAACTTGGCACAAGTTCTCATCACAGCGAAACGACATGTCGCGCACAAAATCCAGGTCCTTGGCTCCAAGGTCTAGGTCATACTTAGAGATCAAAGGTCACTTTGGCGGGCATTTGTCACTTACAGTGATATTTCTTGTTCCAATTGAAGTTATCAACATATAGTATAAATATACCTCACAGATATACAAAAAAGAAAATATTTCTTCAATCATAAGTCTATCATTTTAAAGGTATATGAGCAAACAGTTATCGTTTTTTCTTTAATGTATATTAATGCACAAATGAACTTGTCAATTAACAAAATATTTCACTAACTAAAACAGTAAATAAGACGGTATTTAATGATTAAACATGCAATAAATCAACCATAATATTTTGTAGTATTTAAAACATTTCTAATGTCAAGTGTTTTTTCTTCATATTAATTAATACATACACTGGCGAGAAATAACAACGCTACATAGAAAAAAATAGGATTTCTTTTTTTCTAAGTGAGATAAATTTATAACATGTAAAGAGATTGCATAAAATTACAAACTGCATGGAATGCGACCAGTTTTGTAGTGTGCGTTCAACCGTGAAACGCAGTAGTCACCAGCCGGTATGATTTCTCCGTGCACATTGTGCGCAATAACCCTGTAGCAATTTTGGTGCACGATTATACAGTGTACATGTGTTATCGATAGACATTGGAGAAATCATTTAAAAAAGTTGATACGTTGCGAAGACTAAACTACGAAAATCGTAACAGGATTTTAGGAATTCTAGAAGGGAGGTTAACACAAATTGAAGTAGCAAGACGCTTGTACAATTAGCCGACTTCTTTAGCGCTAAAACGCCACCAGAACAATTACCGAACGTCACCGAACCGGAACACCCCGTGTAACGACGGCACTTCCTGACGTTTTTATACGTCAACGTTATCTTCGAGATCGTTTTCTAACGGCGGCGTCGACATCAAACATAGTCATAGGCAAAAGAGGTCACCCAATACATCGAACCACGGTGAGGAATCGGTTGCGTGCATATGGCATCAGCTGTCGGAGACCGTTAAAGGGAATATTTTTGACCCAACAACATCGTCGCGCAAGGCTACAATGGGCGCGTAACAACGTTGTGAACACTAACTATTCGGACGGACGGACAAGAGTTTACCGGTGGCGTAACGAACGATACGAGAGGAATTGCGTTGTTGAGCACGAACGTCATGGTGGAGGCGGCGTCTTGGTCTTGGGCGCCATTAATCATGCATTCAGATCTAAACTTGCGATTTGTAATGGAAATCTTAATGCTGACCGTTACATCAATCAAATTCTCACACCTGTAGTGTTACATGTACCGATGTTCCGACGATGTAATGGATTAACGTACCAGCATGATAACGCACCTCCTCACAGAGCGAGTATTACAACAGACTTTCTCAACAGATATAATATTCCTGTGATGGCATGGCCTTCACGTTCTTCAGATTGTAATCCAATCGAAAACTTGTGGGACGAACTAGGCCGTAGAGTATGTCAACGTCCTAACGTCCCAAGGAACATCCGTGAGTTAACTGTTGCGCTAACACAGGAGTTGAATCTGATTTCAAGACGTACATTAGGAGACTTTGCAATTATATGCCTCCAGACTGCAGGATGTTATCAACAGAGATGGAGGTCATACCAGGTACTGAACTATTCCCCGAAGTACGTCAGATATACCGGGATTAAATGACGTTAAAGACTGAAATGGTCCAGAGTTTTGTTGTCAATGTTTTATTAAGATTTAACTGAATAATTTGATACCTCATAAATATTGTTACGTTGTTTTGTTTGGAAAATAATCCCCTCTGAAAAATTTGATGTTGCGTTTTTATTTCTTGCCAGTGTATATGCGACTGTCCTTTCTGTAAACAGATAAAACTCTATCTTACATTTTGATTTAAAGCCTTGAATGCCAATCACTTTCACTGTTTACTGTAACAAATTGTCCATGTAATTTATATTAGCTATACAGTTCTAATCCCCACCGGCGTCGCTGCGATTCGTAGTTGTGTTGGACAGATTTCCTTCGTTTAGCATCGTGCGCCGGATGAGGACGTACATCGGGCGATCACGTTAGTTTATCACCACTTTTTAAACAATCTTCGATGAAATCAAAATGACGAGCAGCTGAAGAAACTACCGATTCAGCATTATTGTTTTATGAATTCTCATTACGTGGTCCCGCATTAATTCTATTAAGCTATGGAAAAGCTTATATTATCAGGATATTTTATAACGGATATTTCGAAAATAAAATGCGTTTATAAACTGTTTTTATTGAAAAAAATGTACACACCTCTTTACAATTACCTTAAATATTTTAATTTTACAATATGCAAACTTTTTAAGCCAAAATTAAGGTTTGATTTCATACCCCAGCCAACCCCGTTTTCGCTTCTTGGTGAAGGGGTTGGTTGGGGTATGAAAGTTAATACTCGGACCACGTAAACAAAACGGAAAAACGGAAACAAATGTCCATAATTATATTTTTATTATAATAGTTTTGACCATCATTCACATTTAGTTCGTCGACATAAATATGACGTTTCCCTCTTTGTATATTTATTAAGGTATTGTATTTTTTCTGTTCAGTATGTCTGGGACAGAAGTGGCGTCTATACCAGCTAATCAGAAACGATACCAGAATCTCGGTAAAATGGCTACCGCTCAAAAACAAAGATTAACAGAAAGGTTCTTGACGTTTTCCTTAAAGAAAAACTAACGTCGCAGATGATCTATACTAGTATGACAAAACATGTTACAAGCTTAGTGAAATAACTTCTGTGTATTATGTTTGCAATTATATCTGTCAGTATTGCTCGGAAATGGTGATTTACAGCAGACTGAAGGGGAATATTCCAACGTGTTTGATCGCATTTAAAAAGGAAATGAAAATGTCAAGTTTCGACCGTCACTGGTGCCACTGATTTGTGTTAGTCTCATCCGTAAATCAGGCGATCCCGTGTATCGTACCCTGTCTTCGAAGTACGTTAAAACGATATTAATTTATTCGAAGGTAAGAGTCGGGCACTGTTCTTTGCGTCATATGTATCACCTCTCTATGAGATAACTGAATAACCTCAATAATGTATACGGTTGACTCACTGAGTCCATGTTCCTGTTATGTTTTGGCTGTACCTGTATTCTGAACATGTTTGAAATGCAGCTCATGATGATTTTCACAGATTTATTTTGAAAAATCAAATCAAAAGGGAAAGTAGAAATGACATTCAATTACAAGGGTTGAAGTTTTTAGAATTTTAACGAGGTTTACGTTTGTTACAGGTCATTAACATTTACTGATGGAAACAAGTTTAGCAAGTTTTTTAGATGAAATAATACTGTATACAATATATACTGACATTTTGGGACTTTACGGGCTTGACCCCTACGTTCATTTATTCGTTACGTCAGTAAGATGTTCGACTGTTATTGATGTGTGTTTAATAAATATTGTGTCTATGGAAGTAGTTTCTTGATTTTACAACCAAAAATGTATTATTTCCAGCGTGCAACTAAATCTTGCTAAAATCCTGATTGATATGACTAGCTAGGTCTATGTCGTATCGTATATTCAAAAACAACGTATTTATAGGGAAGTATGGAGAAATAATGTTATCTCATTGTGGTTCTGGGTCTAGTAAATTAGTTGTATTATATACTGAAAAGAAACAGAAACACATAATGGGTAGATCCGCTATATATTGTATGTTTAATATGCTACTGCTAATCGAATGGACGACATTAGGCCTGTCTTTTCGGAAAGAAGGTTTAAACCGCCCCGAAGACACCAATGGTTACCCCTTTAACGATTCATTACCGACAGAATGCGCATGTGGCTTAACATTATACACTATACACATGTACTGAAATGGCTTGACTTTTTTAAGCGAAACTTCAACATTTCTGAATTTCGTGTAACAAAGTATACTTTGATTAAAATGTCTACTACATGACAGAGTTGTCTTTTCTGTAATTAGTTGTAGATCCTTTTTGTACAAAACACGTTGAGATAATCTGGAATATTACTCGGAATTAGGTGAATATATAATAATGTAGTATAAGCAATGTTTTTATTATGATTTTCTTTTTTCTTTCAGTATATCTATTGCTGTACGATTGTATGGTTAACACGCATTGTCGTATCTACCTAAACGTAGAGTACGCTGTTACGTGTTCACATAGTCTTCAAAAATACGAAAATTAATATATATAATTTATTTTTATAAAAACGTGCGGACAGGGTTTAAGGGAACGTCTTTCCTGCAGTTTGTGATTAACAACGAAAAAGTATATCTCTTCCTTCTATAGTATCATTGTACTACATGCATCTACAAGCCGATACAAGGTGATCCAAACGAAATACCGGTTACGCGGCAATCATGTTTCCAGTAGACTACCGCTCCCCATGTGGCATCATGAAAAGAAATACTTATATCTTAGGCATATTGACAACAAATAATGAACATGACATAAGGTTTATTTTAACACAATAACTAACGACAAATCTTTTTAAAACGTCTCAAAACACAGGCGTTTATAATCTGAAATTAACAATTTATTGTTTACAATTTATATTTTTATCAAAATCAACAAGAACAAGAGCACCAGAGCTTGTGGATTAACAAATCCGTGTTGCACTATCCCCAGGCACACATTTGAAATATGTATTCGTAAATCATTTCTCTGGCAGCAATATATTAATGTCACACTAAATAGATTTGGTGAAATGTCATCACTTTGAAAATTTAAATGTTGTTTCTTTGTGCTTGTTATCTCACTGAAACTATATACACGATAGTTAAAACTAATAAATGACGTATTTATCTACTTGAAAATAGTTCGAAGATATACATACACATTTTGTCAAAATCTCACGTAAGAAATATATAAACAGTTTATAGGATCTGCACATCCAGACTAGTACAGTCATATACTCCTCAAAATAATTTAAGGACCATGTTTAGATTTGGGTCATTTTTTAAAGTGATATAATGGAACAGTTTACTGTTTTTTTTCAATGTTTAAGTTTAGTTGTATTCTTCTACAATCGTTACATTACACACAGATATTAACTTTGTGTATTCCTATCAGATCCATAATGTTAAAGATATTAAATGTTAAGTAATTATTACTGTTCTATTTTTGGTCCTTAACTTATTTTGAGGATACTTATTATGTTATTGTTACGTTACATATGCGCTGTCGGAATATGTGGTGTGTTTTAAAAATAGAAACCATCTCAGATGGTTCCCCTTTCAACAAAATAACAATGTCTTTGCAGAACGGTCCAGAGAATGCTCCAGAATAAGACTGAAGCAAAGACGCTTGATCAGTGACATTCGTTTGGGACTGATCAGGATGTTGGGAATCAAAATTGCATTAAAATCGTAGAACAAATATACAGTGTTTGTACCGCAAATCAGTATTTCCCCTTCAAGAGCATATACATGAACATTTAACCAACACAATCACAAATAAATGTTCCTATCTACCGCATAGCTAATAATGAAATACGACTTCCAAGCTGAGTCACACTGGGGCAGTTTGTTTCCTCTATCACTTAAACAGCAAGCTCGTCGTCCTTTGCCAAAACAACTCGTTACAAGTAATATTTAGCCATACAAATTCAATAATCTATATTATTGGGATTCTGAAAAACTTGGAAAAGGGTGAAAGAATTATCAAAATCGGATGATAAACAAAGAAGATGGTTCTGCTGAAACGGATATGGAAGCCGCCATTTTTAGAGCTATGACATCACAGTTCTAAATGACCATATACGGAATATTGATAAATATGAATATTTACTCATTTATCGGGGAAAAAATTAAAGTAACTGTATGAAGAATATGTATAACTAATTGCAATATGTTTTTATATGACCAGTTAAGGAGTTTGCATTCATTTTTTTTCAGTGAGTTGTTTTGTTTTAAATGATATTTATCAATATTCCATGTATGGTCATACCGAACTATGACATCCTAGTTTTCAACCTTCAAATGGTCATATCTTTTTTGTTTATCATCCAGTTTTGATAATTCTTTCACCTTTTTGCATGTTTTTCAGAACTCTCAATAAAAAAGTTGTTTGGCTGTGTCGGTACATTCCCTTTATATGTCATCAAATCTTCAGCTTTTACTACTTCTGCATTTCTTTTCCGGTGGCGCAGGTGATTTTGTCGTGAGTGTATCAGGGGAGATAACAAAGCCGCTGTGAACCAGAGTGAATCCCTCTGCATGCTCTTTGATTTCCTCGACTAAATCCTCCGCTTCATGCACGATTTGAATCCCCTGAAATATAAATAGAATCTGAGGTTGTTTGTGTATTATTTTTGTTTTCATAAATCTTTATTTTATTTACAATTAAAAACGAGATGGTGTAAACAGTCATCTGGACGGCACTTGTAAACAGAAGAGATTACTGGAATAATTAAAAAATGCTCACTATGAAGAAAACAACACTATCACTGTTCATGTCCAATATATATCACACACAGTACTGTCCATGTCCGTTGAAATAACGATTTAACACTGGTGATTTGTTATGTCCAGGGGAGAAGAGTTTGTATGTTATTTAAAAAATGAGTGAGCATAAATTATTAATACTATACTTAGAGTAACACTTAACAAATGCAATTGAAAAAAAAACGTAAGCGAATGCCGTTTACATTATATGTAAGTACAAGTTATTGAGAAACTATATGTTACGAAAGACTTGTCCCATATGCATATTAAAGGGACACACGACAGTCTTGAAGAGTTTTCCAGGCACTGGAAATAGCATCTCGATTTATTTATCCAGTATCATTTTGACTTTAAAACTGCTTGCATATAATTAAATAGAATTTTGAGTTTCCTTGTTTTCCATCTCATTCTAGCACATGTTTAAATATATTATTTGTGCAATATAATCAATAATTAATAATATGCAAAAGCAATTTTCTTCAAACTATTCTTGTAATTAATATTAATGGTTGAACAAATACAAGTTATGTAAAAAAACTAAGGGAACGCGTGAGTTTTTTAAAAAAAATTGTTTTTAGATGTGTCCCTAAATTGTGTGACTTGATGTATTCTCTGCGAAATGAATCCGTCCTGTTTTAGGTTTGAAGTAATTAACTTTTACATTTCTACTAAAAAAAGGAGAACTCTGTTAAAAGATATAAAATGTAACTTAATCGTTTAAACAGCTCTTCAACACATTTTTATTTTATTTAGTGGTGAGGGCTGGCGTGGCGCACTCGGTAGCGCGGCGGATTTGTAACCGGAGGCCCCGGGTTCAATCCTCTACTGAGTTCCGTTGGTGTGTTCTTGGGCAAGACACTTTCCCTTAGCCTCGTCCGTCTGATGGGGACGTAAACCGGGCGGTCCCGTGTATCGGTCTATCCTTCGAGCACGTTAAAGAACCATAGGAATCTATTCGATAATAAGAATAGGGCAGGTTCCCGGATTCCTATGTATCCTTCCACTCTCTCTGGGGCGGCTCTAAATAACCTATACTGTGTTGATGAGCCGTTAAACAACATTCAGTTCAATTCAATTTATTCAGTGGTGCTCCCGAGAGGTGGGACCTGAATATCGTTCATAATACATTTCACTTTTTATTTTTCATCAACTGGAGTAAGAGACATATGGGATATATTGGTTAAGCTCTTATTCGACGGACGACGATAATATAATATAAACAGAGTACATTCGTGTCTTGAGCCTGATAACTTATACAGTTGCTAGTTGCGGCCACATTTTTCGCTTCTTCGCATCGTGTCTTCGCGTCTTGGCACATTTACCAGGCCTTGAATTCACCAACCATTCTTGAGAATAATCTTGCCCAAGAATGCAGATTTCAATTACAAATAGTTCTATAACTTTAAAATATAAACGTTCATTACAAGTTGTTATGTATAAGTATGATAAATAATATAAATAGCAACTTCACACCTTTGTTTATCTTTAAAGGTTATTGGAATATTTGTGAACGAAATTTGAGTATTTGAGCTCAAGTAGAAAAAAATGACCTTTATGAATGGCTGGTGAATTCTAGGCCAGAACACGAGGAGGCTAAGAACCGAAGCTAGTGGTTTGGGCCCAAAATTTACCTGTGCACTATCAGTTTCGCCTACCAAAGTATTACAACGAAACACTGCGAACTTACGCTTGCATAATATTGCATATAGAAATAGATGTATGTTTAGTATTTAAACTATATATATACAAAACACCGAGTGAATCGTTGATAACAAGAACACGTCTCGTCTCTTGTTCGTACCTCTAGTATGAGAGACTGCAATTGTGTACCCTCGTTCTCGCTAATGGCTGTCAGCATCTCCAGCGTCCCTTTTGTCGAAATAGGATTTTGACTCAACTGAGAAGATAATAAACTGACAGCTAACAAGACAGTGATTTCTTCATAATTTGCTGAGGTGCTACTATAACTATTATTATTTTTATCATGCAAAAATTATAATAATGAAGTAATGACAATAGCAATAGTAAAAATGAGGTGGTGGTAGTAGTATTTTTGCGGGTAAAATGAAACAAGAAAGGAAGTCAAATCAGCAACAACTATTGTTAAACTATATTCAACAAATGTATTCAAATACTACAATGAAAAATATTGACTTACAGAAAATACATAAAATGGATTCAGTGTTTCTTTAAAATTCGATATACGAATAAAGTCCAAATACTAATTACCAAGTGTAATCAAAAGGGTCAAGTGTCAAGTGTCCCTTTAATAATAATAATAACTAATAATAATACAAATCTAAATAAATACTTTATGAACGAGAGAACTATTTTAAATCATTCAATATTAAATCAGACATGGGCGTAGCTGACCTGAAATGCATATATAGGCCTGAAAATCTAGTGGGGCATGGCATGCTCCTCATGCTTTGTTTTTTTTAACTTAGCTAGGCAATGGTGCGTTTTGGCTTATATCTGAAAGAGAATTTGTGTGGTATTTGAAGAAATATGTTTTTGACAAATCTGAGAAATCTGAGAGACAGAGTCCAATTACCAACACTGTAAAATAAAATAAGAAACAATTTTTGACCCTTAACCCCCATCCCCTCTGGTTTCAGTTGTATTTTTTCTTTTTTCATTTTATTTTTCAAATTGATGTATAGGCCCGGCCCTTATATGGCCTAATAGTAGCTACGCCGATGTAAGACTCGAAGTAATATTTATAAACTCTATTTACAACGGAAATGTAGAATGAATAACCAGCTAGTTCTAAGTAAAGTGAGGTGTAACATATATTCAAAATATAATTCAGTAAAAAAAATAATATTACAGATTATAATCACATTTATTTAACAGTATTTAATCACTTTAACAGTAGTGAGTTATGTATAACTATGTATTACTTACCGACAATAGCTTTAATGTCGTGTTGACCTTGAGGGCCCTAGAAAACGCACGGCATCCCTCGTAGCCTATCCTGTTGCTCGTGAGATCTAGACTGTGTAACGATTTATTGTCCTGCAGTGCCTCACCCAGCGCTACTGCGCCTTCGTCACAGAAACCATTCCAGGATAGGTTTAAATGACGGAGCTCTTCGTTTTTCTGAAACAAGACAGCGAAAAGAGTCGATATTGCTCTAGAAAGCTACACGCGTATACTAATAAATAAATAGAGTAAATAACGTTACGCTATTTATATATAAAATTAAATGTCAAAATACAACTAAATTACTAATTTAATTTAAATACAATTAATTTCCGCTACCATAAAATACATAAAAGGTTAGTACAGAAAGTGGTTGAAATGTGTAAGGGTAGTGTAGCTTTAACAGGAGTGTAGCCATACAGTCAAACATGTTCTATTATTGCAAAGTCTGAACAACTTGGAAAATTGTGGAAGTATTACCAAAATCGGAAGATAAACAAAGGACGTTTTATTGAAACGGATACAACATCACAGTTCAAAATTACCATAATTATATGAATATTTATAAATAAGATAATATTATCAAAACTACCTTGTAACTCATTGTTCTTTACCATGTTACTGATGTTCACGATGCAAACTTAAACATTTAATAAAAAAAAAAGTGCATCGGCCGGGAATCGAACCCGGGCCGCCCGCGTGGCAGGCGAGCATTCTACCACTGAACCACCGATGCTTGCTATGCTCTTCATTTGTCATCAAGTTTTGATCATTCTTTCCCCTTTTTCCACGTTTTTCAGAACTCCCAGTTAAAAAGATTGTTAGACCGTATGATTACACTCCCGTTAAGCAATTTGTTTACAGCCGTACAAGAAAAACTTGATGCAAAGCATCAATTCGGCGCCAAAATTTTGAAGAATTAAAACATACGTTATTAAATAACAGTACACGTGTTTATCAGTTATTTTAACTATCTTATCATCAGTACTAAACCTTGGTATATTTAGTGGTCATGGACATAATATTAACAAACGTTGCTATGTTGACTTGGTTAAATGTATTTTGAATTAACTAGGTCATTCAGACAATTTTCCAAACGGCCCGGCCAGACATCACGGCTGTCCACTATGACCTGCCCAGGCTGTGTAAGAGCAGCCCGGCCAGACATCACGGCCGTCCACTATGACCTGCCCAGGCTGTGTAAGAGCAGTCCGGCCAGACATCACGGCCGTCCACTTTGACCTGCCCAGGCTGTGTAAGAGCAGCCCGGCCAGACATCACGGCCGTCCACTATGACCTGCCCAGGCTGTGTAAGAGCAGTCCGGCCAGACATCACGCTGTCCACTATGACCTGCCCAGGCTGTGTAAGAGCAGCCCGGCCAGACATCATGGCTGTCCACTATGACCTGCCCAGGCTGTGTAAGAGCAGTCTGGCCAGACATCACGGCCGTCCACTATGACCTGCCCAGGCTGTGTAAGAGCAGTCCCGCCAGACATCACTGTGTGTAAGAGCAGTCCGGCCAGACATCATGGCTGTCCACTATGACCAGCCCAGGCTGTGTAAGAGCAGTCCCGCCAGACATCACTGTGTAAGAGCAGCCCGGCCAGACATCATGGCTGTCCACTATGACCTGCCCAGGCTGTGTAAGAGCAGCCCCGCCAGACATCACTGTGTAAGAGCAGCCCGGCCTGACATCATGGCTGTCCACTATGACCTGCCCAGGCTGTGTAAGAGCAGCTCGGCCAGACATCACGGCCGTCCACTATGACCTGCCCAGGCTGTGTAAGATCAGTCCCGCCAGACATCACTGTGTAAGAGTAGCCCGGCCAGACATCATGGCTGTCCACTATGACCAGCCCAGGCTGTGTAAGAGCAGTCCCGCCAGACATCACTGTGTAAGAGCAGCCCGGCCAGACATCACGGCTGTCCACTATGACCTGCCCAGGCTGTGTAAGAGCAGTCCCGCCAGACATCACTGTGTAAGAGCAGCCCGGCCAGACATCACGGCTGTCCACTATGACCTGCCCAGGCTGTGTAAGAGCAGTCCCGCCAGACATCACTGTGTAAGAGCAGCCCGGCCAGACATCATGGCTGTCCACTATGACCTGCCCAGGCTGTGTAAGAGCAGCTCGGTCAGACATCACGGCCGTCCACTATGACCTGCCCAGGCTGTGTAAGATCAGTCCCGCCAGACATCACTGTGTAAGAGCAGCCCGGCCAGACATCATGGCTGTCCACTATGACCAGCCCAGGCTGTGTAAGAGCAGTCCCGCCAGACATCACTGTGTAAGAGCAGCCCGGCCAGACATCACGGCTGTCCACTATGACCTGCCCAGGCTGTGTAAGAGCAGCCCGGCCAGACATCACGGCCGTCCACTATGACCTGCCCAGGCTGTGTAAGAGCAGTCCGGCCAGACATCATGGCTGTCCACTATGACCTGCCCAGGCTGTGTAAGAGCAACCCGGCCAGACATCATGGCTGTCCACTATGACCAGCCCAGGCTTTATTTGGATGATACTCTATATAGAAAATGTTTACATTTTAATACAAGAAAAACTTGATGCAAAGAGTCTGCGCTCATAAATCTACTTTCGTTTTCAATACATTTGTCTGCATTTGACAGTCAAAATGAAGCATTACAAAATTAGCGATTTCCCGTAAACGAAATTTAAATGCCAAAACTTTCCGATATATCATCGTATTTTCTCATTTCTTAGCAACATTTAATGTAATTTGCCAATAATAATTAATCAAAACGATTTAAAAACGAGAAAAATGTGAAAACATTTGAAACGCAGATATTACGATCGATAAATTTCGTTAAATTTTTCTAAAATTCGTATTACGCATTTAACCATTTGATTTTATAATCAGCCTCGTTTTCAGTCAAAATACAGGGAGACATCGTTTTAATGAAATGATTTTGTATAATTTTTGAATTATTGGTGCATCATTTCTTACAGAAATTCAAGAAATCGCTAAGCAGTTTTATCTCTTGTGTTTTATATCTTATTCTGGTGCGTTTTATAGCATGCTTTAAATGCCATTTAAACATTTTTAATTACAATCCAAACATACTCAACTATCAGTCCTTTTGATTCCCCATGCCTAAGGTCAAAGTACTACCACAGTATGTCCGGCGCCGTCAAGGGGCGCCGAACAATAACCCGCAATAAAAACGTTACACTGTATTTCTGCGACGATAATATAGAGAGCATTGGTTTAAACTTATTTAATCTCCTATATGTATACAAATGTACATTTTACTAATTTAAAATGTGAAAAAAGATTGTTTGTAGAATTGCTTCCTTGGTTTGTTGATATGAAGAATAAGTGTAATTATAATAATCCGTAAAACCTACGGTAATCGTTTCCCCCCAGGCTACAGCTCCCGCCAGTCGTATGTGATTCCAGCTCATGTCAAGCTCCTGTATAGTGTCATTGCTTTCTGAAGAAATTGTACATTGATGTCAAACACGTTTATATAGTAAACGAGCATTGGTAGGTTAAAGGGAGTACATCAGGCTTTTCAAAGGGGTCTAGGGGTCCGACTTAAAATTGACAAATAATGATATTTTTTATTTTAAATCCCCTAAACATAATGAATGATCTTAAAAATGACCCCTTAGTTACAAGGAAATTCATTCTGTACAGCAATCCATGCTATCCTAGGTTACGCACCAGGGTTAATTTCAGCATTTTATGCCCGATTCCGTCCTAGCTATATAGTGTATTCGAAGTTTAAACCTTAACAATATTGTTCCAACATCATATTTTGATGGATATAAGTGTTTTATCATCAATTGGAACATTTTTATAATTTAAGATATTTCTAGAAAAATCATGATGCACTCCCTTTAAACTACACATCTGGATATAATATAAGTATCTTTAAGGTAAAAACATACATTAAAGTAGCTATCCCGCCAACAACATCCACATTTTACATCATATGTACACCGTTTCTAAACCTACTGACGACGAGGTATAGATATATAACTTACATATTTTGAGAATCCAAACTTTTAGACACAATATAAATGGTTTTATCCAGCCAGGCCAAACCCCGAAACTGGAGCGTGGAGTTAAGAGTTACCAACTCATAATTCAGTTTACGCATATTCAATCACGGGTATTTTTAGAACCCGTTAAAAAACATTTACTTTTAATCGGCACATATACATTACTGAGTATATTACCTAAACACATCGATAGGGTTTTGATACACCGTTTGGAAATGTAATTTTGTCGTTATTCGGCGCATTAATTTCTTTAATCAAATCGATGCATTCCAAAATCTTAATTATAATTGTAAAGTTAAAATAAATGGTTTAAAATGGAACTATGAATATTCTAAATTCAAATGTTTTATAACAGCATTAAATTAATATCATTATTTAATAAACTGTATTCCAGTGAAAAACACAAAACGCACATAAATGCGCGTAAGCATTCCACGTTTAATTTAGAAAAGATAGGACAGGACAATATTGATGACAAAACAGTTGCGTATATGTGCTAAGATCCAGCATTAGATTCCTATTGTTCTTTCAAATGCCCGTATGCTAGACTACATGAAAACCCGGTTAACTACCTCTTCCTAGGGTCGACACAGCATGTGCGAGTGATTTGCTCAAGGTGCTGAATGTCATAAGCGCAATGCCTCCGAGCCGTAGCTGTTTGGTAACGGGAAAGAACCCTACTGCTTGGTAACGGGAAAGAACGCTACAGCTATAGCACGTCGTCTCATAAAATGCATGGGCACAAACGGAATACTTTCAATCGTGTTTGAAATAAATACATTGTTTTCCTAATACAACAAAATATATGTACTCATTATATTGCGCTCTAAAGTGTGGAGGGAGTATAAACCTTAGATTTTGCGTACCTATAGATTTTGCCAGGATTTTCCCGCCATTTTCGTGAAAGCTGTTGCTGCTTAGGTTCAGCTTTTTCAGTTTTCTGTTGAACTGTAAAAAAGAGTTAATCATTGTTCTTTACTATTTGACTGATACACTATGCAATCAAAGTCAAACACTAAATTAAAAATGTGCATCGGCCGGGAATCGAACCCGGGCCGCCCGCGTGGCAGGCGAGCATTCTACCACTGAACCACCGATGCTTGATTTCAAATATTCTATTTTCGGTATTTGAACGAAATCTGACTTCAGGTTTGCTATCTGTCTCCACGCGCCGTCAATCAAAGTCAAGTAATATATCGCCTCAGTCAAATATATGCCTCAGGGCGATGTAGTTAACAAATACACTTAAATGATCTATGATGCATAAGAACATAATGTGCATATAATATTAGACATCTTAATATAGATATCAAATAAAATACTGACTTGTTATCAACATTAACTATCTACCTTTATCATCCTTATTTATTTCCCTTCAATAATTAAACCTTATGAAAAACGTACCTTCAACGCTTCGGCAAAACATTTGGCACATTCATCATCTAGGTTGTTACCTGAAATGTTTATAGACGTCATTAATTATTTGTTATACATCAAGTTTTCACCGAACGAAATATATATTACATAAAAGTCATAATAGGTACAAAGAACATGTTTTACCGTCTCCGGGCCCGTAATTACACAGAGGCACGCCGAGGCAGCCTCGCTAGAATTAACACTGAAGTAGGCATTTTAAAGTAGCTATCCCGCCAAGAACATACACGTTTTACAACAAATGTAAACCGTTTCTAAGCTTACTAACCATAAGGTATATGTAACTAACAAATGTTGTAAATCTGAACTCTAAAACTATAATATAACCACATCAATCGGTCAGACAATACTCAATTGCAGTTATTGTAGGTACCCGTTACTAAATATAGACTTTTAATCTGCACATATGCATTATTTTTAACATCAACACATGGGCAGAGTTTGAAAGAATGGTTTTGTGTTGTTGGCGGGGGAATATCAAATAAAATCAATTAAATAGTGTTGAATATAATTGTCAAACTGAAAACCTGGCAAGGGAAGGAAATCGAATGTAGAAATAAAACAAATAAAAAATCGCCATATATTACCCTAAGAAGGCAGGGGAGTAGAGTGGCATACACCTTTACTCCCGGGATTAACTTGAATAAAACGGAAAAATATCCTAAAACAGTTTTTAAAAACCGCTAAAAATCAGAGTGGGCATAATGGGGTATGGGCGAGGGGAAGGGTAAGGGTGGAAAGTTACCATTTTTTGCCAGCATAACATGATTATATTCCGGACAAATATCGCTTGCTCGCTTCCGGCTTGTGGAAGAGGAGCACCTTCACCCAAAACCTCCCACACTCTGCGCTTCGCACGTCATATTACGAGTATATATGTTGAAAACAGGCCATGCTACGCCCCTGGAAGGGATCTGTCTCGGTTAAAGTTCAGTGACCATTGTATAGTTTATGCTTGTATACAGCTATGTGTCAATTGTTTTAGGAATTGAAATAAACTGTTGTTTGTTTTTAATGGCTCATCAACAATAGGTATATATAAGTTTATTTAAAGCCGCCTCATAGAACAGGGGGTAAGGGCTGGAGCCTGTGAATAAATTGAATCCGGGAACTGTGCCATACATTTAGTATCGAGTGAATTCCGATATGCTTTTAATTAACGTGCTCGGAAGACAGGCTCCGAAGCTCGGGAAACCCCGGTTTATGACGGACGAGACCGTGGAAGTTGACTTTCACACAAACGAAACCCAGTGGTGTCAATGGGACTGGAACCCATGATATCTGGATATTGTATCCAATGTTGCAAAATAATATAATACCATAACCATGTACTAATACACACGGAAAGGCTGAAAGGTGATTAAGTATTTCAAGGGATGGATACTCGACAATCTTGAAGAAATAGAGTGTTAATAGTGTGTGTATTCATACGATTTATGGTCCCGCCGTCCGCTAGTGCATGCGTGCTTGGTTAAGGTTTCGGTGTAATGGCCTCGGTTTTTAAGTCTCATCCGAATGACTTCGTGTGATAAAATTGGTGCTTTATTAAATGTTAAAGATTCCATGTCATATCTGCTTAAAGAATATGTGTTTGTTTGAATGGTGTTTACGTCAGTTTTAGCACATGTTACACCATATATGACGGTCGATTTTTATTTTTTATGTTTTGCCACCTTACTTTTCCTGGTTAGAACCGGTACTGTATATCTCCCGCCATCCGTAAGATTCAACATTTTCTCACTTAGCAAATATATATGTACATGTACATGTATTTACATATTGGATGATTTAACAATTGAAATTGTTAGTGTATGTAAGTATGTTTTAATAAAATATTGATGCATTTTATTAAACAAGAAATTATTACTAGTCCATTAATAGAAATTATTAAAATATAATTTGTAAACATTATGTAGACGATTCGGCGTGAAGCATTGAGTTTTTAAGAATCAAGAATACTGTGGGTCCCATTGTGGAACTACGATGATTAAAGATCACGAGTATGTGCATGTACACATTTTACACACCATATCGCAGTGTTAGTCCCTTACGGGCAGAGGGTCCAAATACGTTTGGATTACACACGCATTATTACCTGCGGCCTCTAAGGTTGTGATGCGTAAGTTTTCCGACAGCATCTCTGTAAGTAGCATCACTTCATATAGCCCGATTTTAGCGTTCGAGAGTTTCTGTAAAATATAAAGGTTGTTCAGTATATAATGGTTAAACGAAGAATAAAAAATAAAAACATATATTAATATATATATTCAATATAGTAGACGCAGTCTGCTGTGGAATTGATACATATGGATAGAAACAGTAAAGTTATCTAGACCAGCAACTGCTTTAACATTCATTATTATTTTGTTCCTCACGTTATCTGTAATTAGTTTAAGTTTATACATCAATTGTAGTGAAAGCTCTATGAACTTAGTTTAATCATGTATTCCTGGGTATAACGAGTACTAAGCAAATGCAGATAAAGTGTCTTGCTCAGGGACAAAACACATATGAACATGGCGGGGATAGAGCCTACTATATTCCTATCATGTGTCCAACGCTTTACCACTAGACCACAGCGCTATAATTATTCCTATATAACATATAACTGTTTTTTATCGATGTGCACAGTTTAAAAAAGATATGTACTAGAATAAAATACTAAACTACCTATCAGCATCCCTCCCCCACGCCACCCCCTCAACACCACCCTTTCCTTCATTCACACACGACCGTGGTACTAAGCAAACATACTACATACTACTACAAGCTACTTACGAGGTCTGTTATGATCATATTTTCTTCCAACATGTCCACCAAACACTCCATTCCTTCCCTCCCGACGGTGCTTCCACTTAGATCCAGACTAGTGACGCACGTGTTCGTCTGAAAAACATAAAAGGTGTCATTCCATAAAATCCTACGTCCGACGCAGATCATTTTTATAATTTTATATAGCTATACGTTTGATACATACTAAAATGGTTTGGCTATGGACCCGCGAAACGTGCTGTAGACATGGACCCGTATTCATAAAGCAACATAAGTAGGAAATGTTACTTAAGTCAACATTTATGATTTTTACATATTAAATTTGTCGGATATCCTTATTAACATCTCAGCGACACTACAGAGCATCATTTTTAAAGATACATTTTTAGTTGGGTTTTATCAGCTCAAAGCATTATTTAAAATATAAAGTTCTCTTAATACGATTGCAAAATGTGTTTAAAAATTGAATTATTTTGACTTAAACTATTGCTTATTAGAAGCTTCATGAATGCGGACCCAGATTGTTAGAATGAAAATCAATGCAACTGAAGTGTGACGGAGAACGATGGAATGGTCTATATAAAACTAATTCTAAACACGTCTACTTGAACTGTAACAGTTGCCAGTTTATTTCCTTAGAAGGATAATACCCAGTGTAGTTAAGCCTGGCGTTCGAGATGAGACATAACAATAAAAGATCAGTAATGGTTTGACAGCTGATAAAAACAAATAGCGCCCAGCCTACGCTTTCGTAGGAACAATGTGATCATATTGATCTGAGAGTATTTAAGGATTTTGAATCGTTTCAAATGAAACAAGAACGTCTTGATAAAGACCTTACGGAGACTGAATCAGCAAACTAAACATGGTCGACATTATTTGACAAAGACAAAACGGCAACGATTGAGCGCATGATAGTGATCGTGTGTCTCATTTCGAGTAAACGATTTGCGAATTCTGAATGTAAATCAAAGGCATTGAGAAAAGGAAGAGGAAATGATTGGCGAAACTCGACTTGCGTCCATGCCATTAGCAATATTTAGTCAATGTTTTTTTCCAAATAAAGATCGTGATTTCTCGATTCCCTACGAGAAATAAAGAGACATTAAAGGGGAACCTCAGGTTGTATGCTCCGCTGAAGAAGATATATACGCACTTTGACAATAAGTATACATTTAAAGGTATACGACAATCTTGATTATTTATCTCGGCATCTCGTTAGTTTATTTTCGAATCCCACTTGGAGCTCAACTTGTAAGTGAGAAAGTGTCGATTCTTACGGATGGCGGGAGATATACAGTACTGGTTCAACCCAGGAAAAGTGGGGTGCCTGCCTCAATCACAAACAATCGACCATATATGGCCTAAAATGTGCTAAAAATACAACATAAAACACCACTCAAACACACAAACCAACAAGCATGTTTGTTGTGTAAACCTGCACGTCGTGTATGTCATTATTGGACATGTTCGAATCCTGTGGAAGAGGGATGGAAAACGGATGCGATCGTGATTTTGTTTCTTCGACATTTCGTCCTGATGCCTACATGTACCCTTTCTACAACCAGAAAGGTAAGATTAATTGTCTTTGATTGGCTTATAAACGATGTAGTTCTGCATATTAATTGGACTGTTGTACAGGTGACTTAACGGTACCGATTCAATGTGTCTAGCAGAGTCTTGAGACTTCCACATGCGACTTAACGTGTCTTTCAGAGGCTTTGACATTTTGTTATATGGTGACTTAGCTTAATACGGACTTCAACTTTCTTAAAGAGGCTTCATATTTAGCTTTGACCTTTAGCCCAAACTGCTCTACAAATGCAGTTTCTAGCACTACATATTACTTTGTGCCCTACTATGGCAATAGTTGAGGTGCGTCTTGTGTCTACTTACCCTTCCATACCGTATGTACCGCTACGCCACGTTGCCCTACCCTACCTTACCATAACCTACATACCTTATGTTACCTTATCCTACCCTACCCTATTTTACCCTACCCTAACCTACGTTGTCCTACTTTTATTTAATCTTCCGTATCCTACCCCACCTCAACCTACCTAACCTTACCATGCGTTCGCCTACCCTTACCATCCCTACCCTACCCTGCCCTTTCCTATCCTTACCCTTCCATACCCTACCCTTCTATATCCTACCCTGCCATACCCATCCTACCTTTTATATCCTATGTCTTTCCCGAAGCGAAAACTCGATGGCGAAAAATCGGGATTTTGCAATCTCACAATATTTCCGATTTCTCGACTTCGGGGTTTCGCGATGTAGAAATGCTTTGTAGCAGGGCGAAAAGTCGAAAATCCGAAGGCAAAAAGTAGAGATTGCTTGCAAAATTTGGACCCGAAAATTCGAAATTGACTATAATTTCATCTTAGATTTTTCGAATTTTCGACTTCGGGTTTGCGATTTTCGAATTCGGGTTTTCGCGTTGCAGAAATGGTGACTAGTTGTAGCAGGGCGAAAAGTCGAAAAATCGATTCTATCTTCTGATCACCTTATAAAACCATAGAAGTCCATTCAATCTTAAGCTGAGTGCAGGGCTCCTGGATTTCTAGGCTGCACGAAATAACCTAAACATTCTGTTGATGAGCCGTTAAACAACCATTTATTTAATCTATATTGAACATATTTTTGGAGTACATAAACATTACAAACCGTGAGAGCACATGCAAGTACTCTGATATCCTCTGGTCCAAGCAAAAAGTTGTTGGCAACAAGGGATTCCTCCGCCAAGCGCGCAAGAAGCTTCTTCCGTGGCGTAACACCATCTCGTTCACACGCGGCGAGGTATACCTTTTGACTGATTTCCAAAGGTTTCGGTGGCTTCTTGTCTTTTTCTAAAAGAAAAAAAACAAACAAAACATGTAGTTTTGGTAAACTAAAATAAAAAACGAAGGAATAAATTGCACAACATAAAACGCTATACATATACATTATTTTACCATTTCAGATATTAACTGGAGAGCATTTGAATTTTATACGTAAAGAAACTACACATAAACTGCTAGCAAAAACTATAAGTGGCAAATTTCCTTCCCTCCGATCAAAGTACTCATAACCACCGTCACATTTACCTAACGTATAGAGAAACAGGTTTTAAAAGGAAAGGTAAGATGAAGTGTTTTGCTGCTTTTTTTCTACGAAGCATGATTTGGTGTAAACCATTTTGAGCCAAAATTCAAAATAAATGGCGGTTGCTTTAGGTTTGATTTTATAAGAAGAGTAAACACAAAATCAAACAAAAATAGTTTCGTCAATATACGACGGGGCCGTTTTTACCAGTTGTGGGGAAGGGTCCTTTTGGCCTAAATTGGAGGTAACTTTTAGATAATTGATAAAACTGCATGATTTTAAGAGAAATTTTGTTGAGGAAAGGGCCTTATACAAGCCGATGTAAAGAAGGGTAGAAAGCCCAGTATGAGCTCGCTATGAGGCTACTACATTCTCGCCCTCGATCGATACTAGTATCATCTCTCATGTTTGGCGCTTGTAATTATGGGGGGAAAATAGTCCGGTCAGGTGATTTGCATAATATAGTTAGGGACAGAAACCCAGGTTTTAGGACCCAATCTAGACACGCTGGACAAAAGCATCAAACTTTCCTCAGATGTGTGTTTTATATTTCTATGTACTTTTAAAAGGGTCTCCAAAGGTTCGTGAATCCCTAAATGTATTAGGATTATATGCACACCGAATTACCTCACCGCGGATGAAGTCCTGAAAAATCAGGAGGGCACCTGCCGAATATCAGTGATGAATTTGAAAAATTCGAAATGACGTCAGTATGAGGCTACTGTAGTTGTCAAACATTGTTTGACATCAATATATTTCAGTTTGTGGATGAAACATTAAGGCTCAAAACCGCTCTCGTCCAGTCTGTGTATATTCCTGCACGAGTTTACAACACATTTAATTAATAACTGAGCGGTGGTGAGAAGCAAAGCTTCGATCAGGACTAAAATCACACAGATTCACGCCTAAATAAATAGTCGGGTGGTGAAAAGATAAGCCGTAAGACTTCGATCAGGACTAAAATGTCTGAGATTCACGCCTAAATGAAAAGACGGGTGGTGGGAAGCCAAACCGTAGGACTTCGATAAGGACTAAAATACTGAGATTCACGTCTAAATGAATAGTCGGGTTTTGAGAAGCTAAGGTGTAAGACTTCGATCAGGACTAAAAAGTCTGAGATTCACGCCTAAATGAAAAGTAAGTGTCTGGATAAATACTAAATTCAGGCTAAAACAAAGAACGCCAAGGTAAGAATTACACAATAGCCATATAATGTGTGAGCCCCTTAGTTAGCATGTTAAGGGCATATACTAAAGAAATGGTCTGTATTAATTATGACATGTTTGAATGCCTCACCTGAGTGTCATTCAATAATTTCATTCCGATCAAGATGAACATTGCTGTAACACGTCGTATGTTCATGTGCGAAAAATTAATACGGAACCATTAATGTTAGCCGGAAGATTAGGCTATAGGATACATATAGTATTGATACGGCAGCACACCGAAACTAATTGTGTCGATTATGTAGGCAATAAATAACAATTAATAATAATTACAAATGCGTGTTTTTTCATGAATTATTACTCGTGATGTTGATTCAATACAATATCTGCTATTTCGTTATATACGTATCAAACATGAAACCTTGTTCACTTCTATTCTATCAATGGAATACAAAATCCTGTTCCCTTGTTTTCTGATCCTGCACGTACCTAGTTATATACATATGCGTTTTAGACCAGAAAAAAATGAATACATGCCCTTTCTTCAGGATCCATTAGAATTAGAGTAGCATGTTCTGGAAGTGTTAGACTTCCACCGCATCTTGTGAATAGTAGGCGAGATCGGGTGGGAGAGGGCCAGCCTTTTGACCAACTGTGTTGATCATTTGACAACAACACTCACAAAACCTCGCTCTTAGTATTGTTTTGTTCACGTCTCAGTGTATCTGCCTGTAGGGCATTGGGTGCGTTGGTCCTGTATTTCTGACCCCCACCCCGATCCCCCCACACACGATAGATCCTCTACTGAATATTCAAATATGAAAGAACTGAAATGAACAACATGCACTTTACCGTCTTCGCTGACATTTTCCTCGCTGCTGCTACTTTTATCATAATCATAGCCATCTTTCAGATAGTTTGGCGTTGTTGGTCTTACATCGACCAAGACTTCCGCTTTAGAATTCCCGCGTTTAAGCTTTAGTGACGTGTACGTATTGGTTCTAATCAAGCCACGCCTCTCATGCACAGGTTTGTTCTTTCGTTGAATCCTCTTCTTTTCCGTCGCCTTGTGGTGGATTGGCATTCGGTCTCTAACAGATATAAAAAAAAGATTTAATGCACTAACTATTTCGCGTATTGCTCACATGAGCTATTTTCTCTTAAAAAACAACGTGCATAACATTTCACGTGGAATAGAGATAGTGGTATAATACCGTTACACTTGCATCATTACAATACGATTTAAAGGAACGCATTGCAATCTCGATGTTACGCTAGTTTTCGCTGTCCATTAGTTTGAGCATCTGAAAATTATATGTAATCATTTGGATCAGCTCAAAACACATTATATTTAGAACAGTTGAGTATCATTTATCAATTCGTGTGTCCATGTAAATACCAACCATTTCACCCCGATATTTAAATATGAACACTCGTCTTCAAAGTAAAACAACCAAATCGTAATTTCAACGCTTGATAAATACATCTACACTGATATGTTTCTCTTTAAAGGGACACGCGACAAACTTGAATTTTCTTAAACTGGATGCGTTCCTGTAGTTTTTCTACACAAATTGTATTTGCAATCATTAATATTACTTATAAATACAGTACAAAGCCCATTGTGTTTGCATAAAACTAACTATTTATTTGTTTGCAACAATACTATATATATAATATTTAAATCTATGGTAAACTAACAAGGACGATTGAAAACGCAAACTGTTATTTTAATTATATATGGAAGCAGGTTTAAATTCAAACTGATACTGGATTCGTAAAGCGGGATGCTAGTGTTAATGCTTGTTATCAACTTCAAGATTGCGGAGTGACCCTTTAAAGATATCTCGGCAACTCGGCAACTTGTTTTCAATCATCATCGTCTTATAGCGCGGCATCGTCGGCATTCCTATATTAGTTTCTTAATTAGATTTGTATTAGTAGAGTTCGCTTTAGTTTTTTTTTATCTATATCAGCATTTAAACGTTTTTTCAAGTTCATAAGCATTTCTACGTTGTATAAGTATTTATACGTTGCTTTCAAATAAATATGTATACGTTGCTTTCAAATAAATATTTAATGATATCCTAAATAAATAAAAGATTAAATAATCGAGGTCCAAAAATTCGCGTACATCGGGCCGCCCTTTCATTTACGGCTTTTACTTTTTTTTTCATTCTAAATAAAGTTAAATCCTGGCACGTTGTTGTCACAGACGATTTTATGCGTTTGTCAACACTGGATTCGATTGAGTCATCTTGTAGATATGGACGATAGTGACAGAGCACTATTTAAAAACGTAAGCAAGGCCGTTCGTTATCTTCAATGTTAAGTTTGCACAATGTATGTTTACAATGTCTGTTAATCTTTAGTATTATAAATAAAGAGTCTACCGCAAACAAATATGGTTATGCGAATGCATTTTATGAGTTTTGTCTTATTTATTTCTAAAAAAGTACGTACCTACAATATCGCAAACATATAGGCGCGGATTATGAAAAAAAACAACACTTTTTAGAATCGAATAGAAGTTATAACCCAGATCCGTGGGCACATGTTATCGCGAATATTGCATTAAACAAACTCGGAAGGCTCGAAGTCTTGATATAACATATCATATTCGGGATATCATATTCGTGTATTCGGGATATGATATTCGGGTATTCGGGATATCATATTCGGGATATCATATTCGGGTATTCGGGATATCATATTCGGGATATTATATTCGTGTATTCGGGATATGATATTCGGGTATTCGGGATATCATATTCGGGATATCATATTCGGGTATTCGGGATATCATATTCGGGATATCATATTCGGGATAAGATGAACCTTTTCCAACTACTCCATCTCCGGAAGAATTTTAAAACACCGGCATAGAAACAACTCATTTCGGTAAAGTTAAAGATTTTAAAGATTCTTACGATTTAAAAGTAATTTGGTCTGATCTACAGTATCTACAGTATCTACAGTATTAACACAAGTAGACCTTACGAAACATGATAGAAAATATATAACATGTTAACAGTAACACATATTATTCAACAGGTTGTTTTACATAATAATTTGAATTATTTTAATCGATGGGAAGCGGACAAAGCTCACTTGTGAAACTTCAACACGCCTTCCATCTCGTGAAATAATTCCTGATAATACAATTCATGCTTTAAATAATTTCTGTATATTTATTTTAAATATTTTATTATATATCTATGTATATAATTATGATGTATTACATATAGAGGATTTTACATGAGTACTCAGTTATTGAGTTTATTAAACGAGTTGGCAAAATGATATAATGCGAGGCTCCTGCCGAGCATTATATCGTTTTTGCTAACGAATTTAATAAATTCAATCATGAATGAGAACGAATGCTAGATTGTATTTATTACATAACTCACACACTTTTGTTGCATTTTGCCTGTCGCTTTAACGAGCGAAACCGACATAAACCGTGGGAATTGGATCATAGTAATTATCGAATATTTTGACAGCGCATACTAGGCTTATTTGTATACTTATTTAACTAGTGGTATATCGAAAATATAGAATGGTGCTATTCCACTCCCACACCGTAAGTTATGTGATACATTAATTTATAATATGTCATCAAATGCAGATGTTACGAACACGCCTAAATAAATATATATCACGTATACTCACAAGAACTCTTGAACAAGTTTTAAGTTATCCGCCATTTTAGAAAATAATACAGTTCACTATAAAACGCGCGTATCTTCCCCTAATTATAGAATGTATCTATCTCTATGTAATTATCTAGTAATTGATAGCATAATTATGCCAGTTTCTTCCTTCATGCTAACTTATTCATCGAAGACTGTGCCAAACTTGACTATATACACACACACAGCATAATGCACGAATTTCTATTCCCATTTATAGCTGGTGCACATGCGCTCGAAAGATTGTATAAATCACACAAAAAATGAATAGATTACAGCTTGGCTACCAATACTGGATTCAAATGTCTTGATTTATTATATAGATGTCAGCGCCGAGTAATCAATTACAAAATACTGAAAGGCCGTTCGTAATGTAAATAAATACACCCGATTTGAATCTTTTATTTGAACGTATAATGTGAAATGATAAACGTTGTTGATATCATTGAATGTAATAATGTTTGTTTTCTGCATTGATTGAGAAAGGGGAACCGTACACAGAACATTTCAGTCGATATTTATAGATAAACGCGTACTCGACGACGTCTGCACACTAATTTACCGATTCACGGTGTTATTTGCCGACGGATGTTGGACGGTGTCGGTTTACTGTAGTCAAGCCAGCTTAATAACGGACCATAAAACGCCAACCGTAAAGGGACGCATCACACTTAGCACCATGATTTATTGATCCAGTGTAATTCTGACTTTAAATCTGCTTGCATATATTTAAATAAAAGGTAATAACTTTCGAATTTGTCAAATTGTTTTCATTATTGTCTTCGTCTACGTTAGCTTTAAATATATTATTATTGAACTATACTGAACAAAAAAAGAAACCTCCGCATTTTAAGCTGTGATTTGCATAGGGTTGACTTTGTTACATTATGTACACCAATCAAGATACAATTTCATCATTATATACTTATCACTCAATCATTCTGATCAATATTAATAATCATCAAAAATCAGAGTTAGTGTGTTGCTGCTAAAACATATTTTATTCAAATTGCGAAATCACTATATTTGTATTATAAAGGGAGGTAATCTGAAAATATTCATTCTTGAAAGATGTATGGCGCAAAAGTGAGTGAAGAGGTCAGCTTACTTTCTCCGTCTTTTTGGTGCTGGGGTTATCTTCTATTTATTTCAATAGAACACAACTGTGTTAAATCAAAATTTAAACCACAAGACCCGAAAATGCTGTTTACACCAAAACAAGGGGAATAACTTTGCGTACAAGTTTTATTCAAGGAAAATTGTTTTCATGACAGTGCTGGCCTTTTAACAAAGGTATTAACACATAAGACGAAACAAAATATATTTTCATTGTGTCTACATGTATGGGTAAAGTTGCGGAAGTTATTTTTTTTGTTGAGTATATTATGAGCAATAATAGTATCATACAAAAACAATTTGATTTGAGCATTATGATTTGTAAAAAAACATACAGGTTTTGCAGAACAATTAACGAGACGCCGCGAGTTTAAGAAAAACTCAAGAATTGCTGCGTATCTCTTTAACAGAACAGGTCCTGGACTCAGTCGCTTTTATTTGTTATAACTTTATCTCGATACGAGTGATTACCAGCAAATCATCCGTACCCAGAACGATTTTTAACTACACCAGCGGTGATAGTATACATCTGTACATAGGGAACTTGATGTAATACTAACATAACTTCTGTCGTGTAGAGCGATGTAACAACATTAAAGGTATAGCGACACACCTCCGTTGAAAATAGCAATATCAACGTTAAAGGTAACAACCTCCACCTCCATCCTAACATTAAAGGAAACACTTTTTATGAGTAATACATTAAACGTATCAACTGTCTACACTGAAGGTAGTTTGCAACATTTGCAGTAGTTTCAATGAAAACCGCGTATAACTGATTCGGGTATTACCGTAAGGTTGTTACGTTTAACGGAATATGTGAGTGTTATCAAACTCCGCGCAGTGGTTACTTTCCTTTTCTGTTACAGTAATCACTGCCATCACACACATGTATAGCTGAAATCCAGCTAAGTTTAATTTTTTGATTAACTATGTTTTAGGCCAATATGTTCATAATACAGGAAAATAGTGTGAAAAACGGTATCTTGGTACAAAAATAATTTATTTATATAAAAAAAATCAATTTTAGCGAACATGCACACCGGTTACTAAGTTACAGTACTTGTAAACAAACAAACATGTATTCCGTTGAGAACATTACGGAAGCTGTGCGTAAATTTAATAAAGAGATTACACCCAAGCCAAAACCAGGTAGAATGTTTTCAACATCTTCTCGAAGGTGATGATCGATGTTATTGTCAATTGCCTGTTGGTTACGGCAATAGTTTGCTGTACCAAGCATGACCTAGTGTATCGCCATTTTTTTGTAATCACATGGCCTCAGCTATCGTCACGTGATTAGTGTGGTAGCAGTGATTAGTGGCAACAATATCCCTGCGCGGAGGTTGTAGCCGAAGGTGTTACCGCTAACGTTGAAATTGTTAGGTTGTTACTTTCTGCGGAAGTGTTACCTTTAACGATGTAACAAGTATTTTATCACAAAACTTGCGGTGTGGGAGTGTAATAAAGCCATGATATGTGTATCGTATTACACTAGCTGGTGCAATAGATATGTAAATGAAGGCTGAGTCATCGTTCGGTATTTTCCGTGCAGCTCTGTTTTCATCGGAATTGCCTCGTCGATTTCCGGTTCAGTTTAAAATACCGGATTACGGAAATCGATGAGGTAGTTCCGATGGTCGATGTCGATGTCGTACGGAGAAGACCAAATTAACACATTACTTCATTATACAAGCATACGTCATATGTAGGTAGCTACAATAATAAATATTCCTTATGGTGCTTTGTTTGAGTTAAATGATAAAGGAAATCTTATTGGAGGTAAACTAGTATTTCTCACTATTCTCACTATTCTATCTCTCTCTCCCTCTCTCTCTTTCTCTATTATGTTTTCTCTTTATATTTTATTTACTTATTCAGCTTTATTCTATCTCAATGTATTTGCCATTGTATTTTATTACTCTCAGCCATATACATTCGCAATTTCAAAATGCTAACTGGGAAGAGTTTAATCTAATGTTGGTAGAACTTGTTAACCAACCCATTTGTCATTATAATATGTCTATCGTATATATGTTTATATTTGATTTGTATGTAAAATATTGGCAACAAAATATGTTTAATCAAAGGGAATCTTACATTCATGCCTTTTGAATATTTAATTTATTAAACTTTTCAAATGTTATCCAACTCGTTTAATAAAATCAATATTAAACGGGAACTCATATAATTAAGGTCCTGTATTTACGTGTCTGTTTTTTGATAATCACGTTTTTTGTTTTTCTAATACTACATTTGTAGCAGGTTATTTAATTTTAGGTTTGGGGAATGCATATTAAACGGGCAATCGTGAACGTTCGGCCAATCCCGTCATTCTTCGGGATCCCGCCTCGTGTGTATCTATTCAAAATATTGACATTCTGTTAGCCGGAAGGCAACGGCTCAGATAATAGTGCACTGTTGCTTTGTAAGTAATATGGCCACTAGCCACACGTGTTGATGTATAATTTGGGTTGAGTGTTTGTTTTTTACAATGCAGATGAAGGTTTTATCACTGTTTTCATGTAAATAAACTATTGATGGAGCAATCGGCTGAATAACATTGCAACATTTGGATGATAACTTTGATTTTGGCGGGAATCTAAGACGCGATGACGTAACCAATATGGAAACGTGGTATCATATTCGAGTAATGCTGCGAAGCAGTGTACGAGATGTTGCGAATGATTAAACGGGGTCATTGCGATACTATTGTATCTTATTCTTTATTTATACATATAACAGGTGGTGAAAAATCGTTCCTCAACCGGGACTCGAACCCAGGGTATTTGGTTTACCGTACCAGCACTCTAACCACTGAGCTATCGAGGATACACGGCTAGGAATCGATTATTCACCATTTACCTGTACCCGGTTACATATATAGCTACTCTAGTTGCGCTATCACCCCTCAACACGTAAGGGAGAAAAGTTCAGGTTGAACAATTTATATATTGAATTTATACTGAAGCGAAAAAGAAACGCAACTCGGGAATTATATTGTATATACTGCACACTTAATTCCACATAATATTCCAAAGAAAAAAATAAGAAGCAGTTAGTTAGAGAAAGGACACAACTGTGATGTATGCGTTTTAATCACAGTATACTTTGTAACAAGAAATTCACAAATGTTGAAATTCCTCTCTGAAAAATTGAACCATTTCGGTACTGTATTTAACGTAAAGAGTTTGAAAAAAAATGCATCCTAAGTTTCATCACATGTTTAAGTTAAACGTGTACTCTGTCAATATGAAACTTTGAAGGAATACTATTTACTGTGTTATGTGAGTTTAGGCTTTTTTCCGAAAGGAAAGGTCCTACGTAGCCATGTACCATTCGATTAACAGCAGCATACTGTACATACAATATACAGCTTAACTTCCCGAGTTGAGTTTCTTTTTCGTTTCAGTATATATATAAACACCAAATTTGATGTATTTTTTCCCTTTTCTAATGCATAAATAAATATATAAATTCCACTTGGGAGTCGAAATGTGATATAAAACAGCAAAATCTCCATATTTATTAATTTAACTATTTCAAGATAATAGAGAACCAACTCAAACTTCGTTCAAACACAGTGTAATACAATTCTTTTAAATACGATTTTAATAAAATATTCAAAAGTGTATACTATTACAAGTAAATTATTCTTTACATTTCCAAACCTTGCCCATCATTTACTTTAATAATTCGAACATAAATTTCTGATTATAATGACATTTACATAAGTCTTACCTCAAGGATGTCAACTCTTCAACTTCTATTTTCTCTTATAGAAATGTTTTTAATAGAAAGGGTGAAAAGGTTCAGATATTGTTATTCAATATTACCTTAAAAGTTTATATATTCAACTAGTTAACGATCGATAACCCTCTTTGTCCTATCTCAAATCACGTACAATACAGAATACATATAAAGAGCGCGTATAGATCTAATAGCGCGAATACACTTTCGAAATGTACGTATCTATCCCTTTTAGTATTGTAAATTAGGTAAACCTATACTGTATTTGTTTAGTTGACTATATATAGACAGATAATCAGATAATCATACGGAAAACACTATTAGTATAAGAATTACAATGAAAATAATACGCAAGGCATTATGAACGATCTGGAAAAGGTGAACTTCACATCGGAGTTAGTTCGTAGTTGGTCAACTCGTACTCAATCCTGATGATAATTTAAAGGCAGAATATTATGCTATTAAAACGTTTAGACGAAACATTCGGCAGCCTTATAACGTAGGGATTGTTACTACAAAACCGTTTATTAAAACTTTATCCAGGTGTTCAAGTCATATAATAATGCACATGTGCCGATTAATAGTATAGATTCTGGACTCTTAAAATACCTTTGATTGAATATGCTTAACATGAATTGTGAGTTGGTGACTTAATTCGACGCTCCAGTTTTGGGGTTTGGTCTGATTGGTTAAAGCCATTTACATTGTGTGTATAGAGTTTGGATTCTTCAAATATGTAAATTATATAGATACCTCGTCGTCAGTAGGTTAGAACATGTGATGTATAGTTTGGCTAATGTTGGCGGGATAGCTACTTTAAGAAAATTATTAAACTATTGCCAAATAAATAGTCATTACCTCCTGTATGAACTAATGTACTATAATTACTGTGTGTCCCATGTACATTGCGTTTATGCATAAAAAAGGGTTGCCTGCAAGGCCAAGTGGTTTATCTATAGTACAGGTATTGTGTATGTCAACATTGGGTAAACAGTGGCGTAACTATTAACCGGAGACAGTGTACGTTTCAAATTAGTCGTTTCAATTAAAGGGACACACGGCAATCTTGAAGTGTTTGAAATGGGTGTCTCGATTTATCTGTAATATTATGTGGAATTAATTAAGTGTGCAGTATATATACAAATTGAATATATAGCGGAAATTCCCGAATTGCGTTGCTGTTGTTTCGCTTCAGTATATGCAATCGGAATTACCGAGTACGGAAATTGGCGAAGAGTTCCGAACGCAGTATATGATAATACTCTACATACGGTCGGTATCATCCCGTTAAGTTTAAACAATAGCATAGTATGACATTGTAGTTAATCAAAAACATGTGGCTGGTGTGGCTGGTGGCTGGTGATCAATCAATCGATCAGACAGATACTATAGGACACTATCTGAACAAAGGTACATGTTATGGTCTCGTCCGAGTGTTTCCTTGTTCAGATATATTTGAATTTGAAAAGAAAATCCATAGCTTTTAAAATGTTAAATATCACGGGTATTCGACATTTTATGAGTGACAATCGGTTTTGTTTATTTAAAACAATGGATACGAATTATGACGTCATGAGAAGCAGTGAAACACATTTGTAATCAAAATTGGACAGTAATGTAGAATTGGAGAATGCAGTTTAGTATTTGTAAATAGTGTGCATGTCGTTACCATAACAACTCAAACATGCGATACACGTGTTTACTCTTTTACAGCGAGATATGGTCAAATGTGCCTGCTGCTATGCGCTAGGCACATCCACTGACGGAGATGTATGTCACGTGACCGTTAAGCTTCAACAAATTAATTAATAAATGGCAAATTTGGGGGAATTCAACCATTACTGTCATGATAGATAAGCATCGCGTTAGCTTCGAACACGGATTGTTTTACTAAAATCGCATATGTTTATGTGTTATTCTTGAAGAATACTGACGCATGAGATCAAACTGTGGGCCACATTCGTCGATTGATAACATGCCATGTTATGCAATGTTAAACTCTGTAGTGTGGTAATAACCCTGTCTAAAACTGATTTACTTTTATTAATAAACTTACTTAAGGATAATGCGCCCCTTATATACAATATGATTAATATTTGAAAATAAATACATTAAAAAAATAATAGAACCCACAGCACCCAAACGCAATGGCATCGTAGGTAGGCACTATACCAACAAGTAATAGCATGGTCACATACAATTCTCTTTGTTCAGACACAGGTGTAAATCGTTTAATTGAAAATAAGACCTGTCAGAATAACTGTGAGAATAACAGTGAGAATAACAGTTAGAATAACTGAAATAGAGCTGAAATGGACATGCTACAAAAAAAATAGAGTATGGTTTCATCTCGTTGGTTAATTTAAACACTTATCTCGATGTTTAAATGAACCAACTCAATGAAACCATACTCTATGTAATAGATAGAGTATGGTTTCATTGAGTTGGTTCATTTAAACATCGAGATGGGCGTAGCCCATCGAGGTGTTTAAATTAACCAACGAGATGAAACCATACTCTATTTATTTTGTAGCATGTCCATTTCAGCTCTATTTCAGTTATTCTAACTGTTATTCTCACTGTTATTCTCACAGTTATTCTGACAGGTCTTATTTTCAATTAAACGAATTACACCTGTGTCTGAACAAAGGGAATTGTCTGTTACCATGCTACACATATTACTTGTAGTACACCATTTATTCTGACAGGTGTAATTATTTACACCTGTGCTATTGCAAAGGGAATTTTCAGTGACCATGCTACAACTAACTAAATTAAATAGTCAAAGAACATGATCTTATACAACATAAAGAGTGATGTATGCTGTCCACGCTCCCAAATAATAAGTGAAGGAGTTTATACATAAAATGCCAGTTTAATATGCTTAGACTTCTATCTAGTCAGTGCTACTCTCTTGAATATAAGTACACTCTTGACTAATATATGTAGATATGTAGCTATTCAAGTTATAATTTAAGTATTAATTCACAAGATTGTGTTTGTTATTCAATAGTAGAAGTGGCTAGATATAGGTGTAAACATAATATATTAACGTTTCATATAAATAATATATTATACACAAGTTTTTATCTTTCTCTCTTTTTTGTATAATATGTGTGTATGTATCACGGTCTGTGGATATCAAACAGGTAGATTGATGTTGCATTGTCCGGCCGGATAGCTCAGTTTGTAAAGCATCGGAACGATAGTCCGAAGGTCCCGGGTTCGAGCCCTAGTCTGGCTGTATATTTTTCTAGCCCTGTGATGAAAATACTATATGTTGTATTTGGGGAGCATTTGTGTCTGACTAACTTATAGACGTGTACATGGTGTATGTGAAAATGAATATTTAGTATAAGAATCTTTCACGGGTATAGAGCCGAGGTTCCGATTAAAACTCTTATACCGAGGGGTGGAATTTCCTATCTGAACCGAATACCCATGATATATTCTGTTTCTTGCATATCAGACACATGTTGTACGTTGACGCCGCCAGCTACTAACGTTTTGCATGTTTTCCTGCATACCGGTTGTTGGTGCGCGCGTGACTTTCATCTTTACCCATACAAAATATAAGACTTTTATCACCCAAGTAAAACGTGGATAGCCTTATCCGGTATGTAAGAAAGTTGGTTCTACATGTATGTTTTAATGGCACAAAGGGAAAAGATGTCAGATTAAGCGAGACAATTAAGCACCTAATTACATGTATATAACTAAATAAATAACATGTACTTATTAAAGTCGCTTATTACTCGGTAATAACTTCCTCTTAAAATGGTTAATGTCAACTTACATGTTAGCCAGCTCCTTAAAACTCCCGTCCGAGATCCAGAACCAGGGTGCAGTGTCCTTCTCGTCGTCGTCATCCATCGTTGTGATGTAGGTTTTATTTGTATATGTGTGGACAGAAATCCAACTGATTTTTTTCAGGATTATGGAACCTTTTTTCCCTTTAAAACTAATGTTTTGTAATTGGAATTATTTAATTACTAGTATCTCTAATGTACACCTTAAAACACGTGTTGTCGTTAGCATAATTATGTGTTCCGTAGTTAAACACCCGCTTTGGAATTATACCCGGCGTGTTGATTGATTCACAGAATACATACTGATTATGATTTGTTCGTATGTGTCTTATTAATTGTCAAGAAACATATATATTATATTATATTAAGCGTTTTTATGTTTTATACCCACTTTCTTACACGTGTATGTACACGATGGCTTCTATAATAATCACCCATCCAAAAAATCGCAAATGATCAAGAAAGACCAACTGCCATTACGTGCTACATTAAAGCTACAAATGCTGTTCTTAAATCACATGCCGTTTGGAAGGCGTGTCTTTATTTCTAATTTCATGTTCACATGCTCATGTCGAAATCTGGTTTCTAAGTGATCAAATTTAACACATGCAATGGGGGTGGCGTGGGATTGGGGGTTAAATCTACGGGCGCGTCATACTAAATACCTTAAACATAGTAGAACTTAATCACTTGTAACCCTTGCTTGACGAGCAATTAATGGGTAGTACTACGTCTGGACCAGTGTCAGAAAAAAGGTGAGAGGGTTGGATATCATGTACTACGGCGTGGTATTCCAGTGTGGCAGCAATATATCTGCTACAAGTAGACATTAGATGGATCCACATTACGCTACACACAAATATTCAAAATTCCACACTCTAATGTGCCCAGCCGTACCGGGATTCTCTGGATGAATTAGGAAGGAGAGACTTAACCCTTTAAACCCTGCATTGTATCATCTGATTTATAGACATTGAGTTGTGCACATTATACCTGTACACAGGTAGCAATATCATTCATGGGGCTAGAACCAGTTGCCTTCTATTTTACAGGCAGGCATTCTATCCACTGCACTATAGGGACTTCTTGAGATCATGGTATATTGAGTACGTTTTGGCCAGTCAGACCGTATCATGTATGTCTTACTGGTTCTGGATCCGTGTATCATAGCGTAACGAAGAAATCAGAAGCGGGCCGGGTCACAGAGACTATCGTTTATTAAGGTGCAAAACTTATACAACCTATCTGAACGCACCTCATGATGCATCCGTATATTTTGCACATTAAATTTTGCATGGTGTAATAGAAAGTTTTGAAACAAGGATTCCATCGCAAAACACACATTTAGCTAAACTTTTTTTAATATGGCGGTTGATAAGTTCAAGGTCTCTGGTTCAAATCCCATTCTAGGCTACTTTTCTTGAAATATAATGGGACGCCGTATACATATCGATGTTACCTGTACGAAAGCTAAATAAAAAATGTGGTGTTTTACGCATCGATTTATGGCTTATATATCGACTTTTTGGATGTTCGCCGAATTGAAACTACTTCACCCGTAACTCATTCATTATCATGGGTTAGTACTACATTAAGAAAAGCGAGTGTAGCTTTAAAATGATCGGCTTGTCAAACATCATTATCAAAGTAAATTGACTTGTCTTATCAAAGATGACCTTATTTGTCCAATATTGCTATCCAACAGCAGACAAATCCCATAATCGATTCTTATAAGACATGTCGATCACCGGACAATCCTTTTCGTAAACACTCGGATGATCTGACTATCGTATGAACTTCAGTTTAAGTCACAGTATGCAAATAATTGATCAAGAAGCTTATAATTTTAAATCCGACTTTTATTATTAACTTGAGCAAACATTTTTTTCTGATGATCGACTAACAGTGCTGTATATAGTATTATTATATTTTATCGTTGAAAGATTGGGATTACTCAGTGAAAGAATATTCATAATCACTAAATATTATTAACTAACTCCGAACACAAAAATAACTAACTGTGACGCTGAGTTATGACGTCAATAAAGTGGTGCTGACGTCGACGTCATCCGCCGATAACGTTCAATAAAGCGACTATTTTCGGTTAAAAACTGATTTAAAAATGTAATAAACACATATTTTAACTGCTGTGTTCGATTATATGAAAATCCGTCACTCAATGGTAGTTTCACTCACTCGCATACGCTCGTTCGTGAAAAAAAACACGTCTACCATCTCGTGAAGGATTTCCCTATAATTGATCCCAGCAGTTAAATAATCTCTGTTTAATATCAGAGGTTCCCTTATATCACGGTAGTGCCTGGTAACAAAGCCAATGCCATCTGTTGGAGTACCCGATTTTACAGTATGCAACAAGGACGAAATAAATATACATGTTTTAAAAATAACCTTGAAATGTCTTAATTTGTTTTGAAAAAGTTCAAAACCGGTCAATACAGATGCATTGTTTCTACCTTTAAAAAATAATAAAAACAACATATGATGCTTCAGGTGAAGGAAGTCATGAGTGGTCGGTCTGCCATGTACAGTTTTTCATCAAAATATGTAAGTACCGTACTAGAAGGGAATAATAACACCCTACGTCAGCGTGTTACATATAGCATCCGAGTAAAAGGCTAGCGTCAGAGAGTAAACGTACAACGAATGAAATTAATAACATATACATACTGAAAGGAAAAAGAAACGCGACACGGGAATTTCCGGTATTTTCGCGTTTCTTTTTTCCTTTCAGTATAGTTAGTAGGACCAGTTTAGGTTAAATATGAAAAACTAAAACTGTCAACCAAAAACAAGAAAATAAATCGCCTTGTCTATATATGTTGCTGTAGATTACTGCCATGATAAATGTTATTATGTATTTTGTGTGTATATCAAAAACTGCATTGCGTTGTCGTTTCCCCAAACATGCTCGTCTCTTTTAACGGTATACTTGTTAAAACGATAAACTGAGAATAAAAAATAAAGCGTTTACCTCGATCCTGACGACAACTTAGTCTATTTAAAAAAAACTCGTTTTGTGAATTCATGCACATTAATTCCACGAAGACAATACAATCCAAAATCACCTTTTACAACACTTTGTTTATATCTCAGATTTAATAATTTTCCTAAATCGCAAAAGAGTGCCACCGTGAGTTTCCAAAAGGCAATACTGAATCTCTAGGACTACACAAAACAACCATTCTGCAGTTGTGTACATACTTTCTTATTTTGTGTTTGAAACATACAATGGATGTGTATGCTCTTTTAAAGCTGATTTAAATTTGTCTTACTGACGTATTTTGCAAATGTGGTTCACGGGCTGTGAAAAACACAAAAAAAAAGGTTTCATATTATGTTTGCTCTTAAACAACACATCTTTACAATAAACAAAGTTTATTTGGTGAAAATGGGGTTGAATTTTAAATATCATGTATCAATGGTGCATTCAAAAAATCAAATGAGACTGACTGCCTTTACGAGTTGTTCAAATATTTGAAAACCTTTAAGAATATATCTATTGATCGTTCGGCGGTGAATGATCGTATTAAACCAATATTCAGAGAATTGAAAACAATGGCGCTCGTGAATATGTTTAAAGGTACACAACCAATACTTAAACCGCCGGCCTTTTAGTAAGCATGTCGTGATTTGCAAATATTTGCTCATGGCCCTGGACAAGGGGTATTTGAGCAACCAGGAGTACAGAAGCATTCGGTATATTTTTATTTTTGACGAATTTTTCAAATACATTATTTTTATATTAAATTGATAGAAACTAATCTAAATGAGCCAACAAAACCACACTGAACATAAAAAGGTATTTGCTAAATACGGTTACGCGTAAGGGTTAACTATTTTAAACTTGGTTGATAAAAATCGCAATATAGTGCAACGTGAGCGTTTAATGTAGATATTGTATCGCCGAGGTGTGACAGCTATTTATAACCTCGAGATTCTTCTCTGGCCTGAGATTTGCCCGAGCCAATAGTATTGAACGTGTTCACACACAGTTTTGTAAAAAGTTGATGGGTGTTAAGAAATCGACACAAAACGATTTTATTTATGGTGAGCTAGGTAGAAGTACATTAAAATGTAGACGTTTGTTCTCAATTATTAAATATTGGTTTAAAATTTTACAATCAGAGGATGTGAAATATATACGATTAATGTATGATGATATGTTATGTGAAATTGGTGTAAATGCAGGCACCCAAAACTGGGCCAGCAAAGTCAGAGATCTTTTAAGTAATTATGGATTCTACCATGTTTGGTTTCATCAAAGCGTGGGTAACGTCAATACATTCTTAACAATTTTTAAACAACGATTGAAAGATGTTTTTATACAAGAATGGAATACAAGATTAATTGATTCATCCAGAGCGTTGTTTTACCGATATATTTCAAATTTTGAGCTACAACCTTACTTAAATATTGTTAAGAGTAAATGCACACGTCAATCCATTTCAAAACTTCGTGTATCGTCGCATAGATTAGAAGTGGAAATGGGCAGATGGTCCAGAAATAGAGTTCATATAGATGAGAGACGATGTAGACATTGTAACATACTCGAAGATGAATATCATTTTGTTTTGTGTTGTCCATTGTATAATGATTTACGTAAGAAAAACGTGTCAAGTTTTTATTTCCAACGACCAAGTATGTTCAAATTTGTAATGCTGTTAAAAAGTGAAAACAAAAGGGAAGTCTTTAATTTTGGATTGTTTATATTCAAAGCATTTAAATTACGAAATTCATTATTATATAATAATTAAACTATATTTTCCTTCTCCCAAGTAAATATTTTTTTTCTTTATTTTTTCTTCTTAATTATGGATATGCACAAACACTGAAGCAGTCTCTTTGTATGGTGATATTTGCTAAGATAATCTAACTTACTGTATGTATATTCTCCCAGGAATATTATTTAATAGTGTTCCGAATAATACGTTTTAATAGACACAAATCCCTGTGGGATTTCTTTATTTGTATTTTGATGAATGTATGTATTGATCATCAGTCATGTGACTATATGTTTGTATAGTAAATATGTTGCCTCATGGGCCAATCTGGCCTAATGGCATTTAGAAATAAAAAACTTCCAAAACTTCCAAACTTCCTGATAAAATGTGTTGTTATTTATAAGTATTAGTTATTGCGCTTTTTTTTTTTTAATTTAGTAAATTATTTACTCCACTCACACACCCACCGACCCGCTGGATAAATCAAATTATCCTTCGCGATGTAGGGAAGAGGAGCTGAATTATAGTGGTTTGTGTGCGCTTTAGTAGCTTTAACACAATTCGTTAACTATTATTAAATGTTACCAAAGTTATGAAGCAAAAACATACCTGAATCGAGACCTTTGTTGATAACATTTTCGACGTAAACCCGATCAAAATGGCACGTGGTTTCGTCATCGTGCACTCATAACACAAATACATTAGAATATATATGCCATACTATGTCACAGGTATCTTACTTTACATTTACAATGCATGATGTAAAACAAAATATAATCAAGCCCTCTGGACTCAAACCAGCGGCCTTTGGGAAGTCACTTAAGTTGTAGCTATGATAAGTATATTATGTCACAGAGTATAGGTTCTACCCAAAAGTGGCCGATCCCGGATTAATAAGATTCAGATTAGGGATGAGGTGGGTTTAACGATGGGTGGTTCTAGGTGAGGGTGAAGGTAGCAGTAACTTTAGACAAGCCAAACACACAAAACCCATTATACATGTAAGTCCATCTTTTTCAGGGCAAACCACAAAATGTATCATGTTATTTTTTAAAAAAAAGATTTAGTGACCAAAAACATTACATTAAGAATTATTATCACACACGCCTGAAGCGGGTTCAGCTAAACATGTTTATTATATTATTATTATTATTATACTAACTGTATATCTATATGTTGTCTGATTCTCGCTACCGTTTAAAGTATTGAATTCGATATTTAGGTAGGAAGTTCGAAATATCGAATTCAATTCTTATATTTACATTGTGTTTGTTCGATCTGTTTTTCAGACTTTAATAATATAGATACGTTGTATTTGTGTTAAAAATATTGTTTTAAAGCTGTAATACATACTGTTGGAACAACGACGTTGCCAAAATTGCAAGTTTTTTTCTCCTAGCAACTTAAGGCAATTAGCACAAGAACGTCACGACGACGTTACGTCACTCAAACAAAGTTCATTGGGAATTTAGGCGCAACAAGATGCAATACTTCATACAAGTGCAGTAGAAATGTAAACATCAATATATATACACATACATATGTATGCAATATCGTTATCCTAAAACATATATAAACGTGCACTCTTACGTCTAAAATCTTCCATGTGGTCAATTTCTTTACTCGTATACCACCAGTTTGTGGGACGTTTACAATTGAATGAATAAATGAATGGTGTGTTACGGCACGTCGACACATAAATATGTCATATTGTGCGCACAACCTTATGAAAGACGAAGAAATGAAGTAGTAATTAAAACTTAATGTAAATTTATAAAGATAAGACTATTTACAAATAAGGGATGATATGGTAGGACGTTTACAAAAGTAAATGTATTTCACCCGTGAATACTTTAAATTGTAAACTTGTTTGTGTAGCTTTAAAAAACTGAGCTAACATCAAGTTTGATGAACAAAACTTGATTATTTTTTCGGATAGCAAGCCAAAGTCCCGCCATACAAACAAAAATCATTCAGCAATTTTGCAGAAAAAAGGATCTTTTATTGAATTGAATATATTTCTTTAATAAATGCAATATGACATCATATGCGGATTATAAAATGAATGCTCTTCTATTCCAAAAGTGATACGAGTTTTCTGTAATGGAAATAACACACTTACGTTACATTGCTAATGTCAACAATCTATTAAACCAACAATGTCCTCTTTGTACCGAATTTATTTTCACTAATTATGCATCAATATTACAGGTTAATATTACATGATAAATAACCGGATAAATAACCGGATATTAAATAAAAATGCTGAGAGCAGAAAAAGGGTATACAGTATTTAACTGTTATTCACATTTTTTTTTATTTGCTTAAAAAATTGTTTAGTGGACTGATATATCATGATGACTAAATGATTCGGAAATAAAGTTGGCTTTATAACAGTCAGTTGACGGATCATATTTTGTATTCCTCCCGGTCTGATATACTACTTCTCCGTGATTCAAAAAGCGTTTTGCGCTTATTGAACATATCTGAGTCTATTATCAATACAATACAATACAAATATTTTATTTCAGTCTCACCTCTTATAACATACAGTTACAAATAAAAGTATTACAAAGTATACATGATATTTATAAAAGCAATCAGAGTGGCTCTACATAGAGTTATGAGAGACTATTAAAACGTAAAACTCAGTACATTGCAAGTAAAATTGATACTATTTTCTAATTAAGAGTTTATAAAAATACTTAACTGCATATATTTACATTTTCATCACAGCATTCACATACACGACACAACTAAAAAAATTAAAATACATAGTTATATGAAATGTGATAATTGCTCTTAAAAGTGCAACAAAACTGTTCAATATTCTTAGAATAAGATACTTGAGAGTAAAGATCTAAAAGTTTATCGTCACCAGATCCTATATACATATTTACATTTAAGATATCATTTATACAGTATATTTCTCCTTTTCCTTAAAATGTCATTGCAGAATTTGGCAGATCAAAACGTATGCTTGTAGCAATGCAACATGTGATTTTTTTAAGGCAGTATCATTAGGGAAATATCCTTGGAAGTTCGTCTTTTACTATGAATGTATTTGTTTTAAGATTCGGTATAAACCTACCTATCCTAAACGTATTTCACTTTTAAAATATATAGGTTGTGGACAACTTAATTCATGCAAAAAACAAGACATCTAACCTCAACAATCCAATAAAATTTCGTTCATTGTGTTCACGATCAAGGTATATAGTCCTGTTATACACTGGTCAAAATTGCTAACTGGTCATTTTATTATTTGGAATATTATATCAAATATTGTATATTTTGAGTTGATATTTCATATAAATAAATATGAGCAGCAAACAAAACAATCAATACACTTTGTAACTTCAAAATCCGCACTTCCGGTCTCGTGGCTTATTTTTTTTCGCGAAATCGCATTATTCTCCCGTGCTGCACGAGGTAAGATTTGAACATGTGTTTGTGTTCTCGGAATTGTTTATCATTTCAATCCCAAACAAAAACTTACTAAAATTTAAATAAAAAATGCGTCGGATGACAACGGAAGAGCGTGGACGGGCCGTCGATATGATTATTGCTGGTACTTCGATTCGGCAGGTAAAGGACATTGCGTAATTTGTTCATTTTTATTAATTTATTTAATCGATTTTCAGCGTTTTATTTTCTTTTTTTTTCAAGTCCAGTATTGTGTATTATAACATTCCTCATCCTTCCGGCAGGTTAGTTTATTCATAAGTTTACTTGTCTGTCCGTCCGTCCGTCCGTCACTTCGTTTGTTCGTTCGTACATGATTCTGTCTAACCATGTTCATTATTTCTGAAAAAGTCGCAAGAATGAGTTGTTTTATATTTATAGGTAGCCAGAACAGTCAACAGAAGTTTTTCAACAATTCACGACCTTTGGCTCAAGTACAATCTCACCGGAAGTGTTGATGACCTTCACCGAAGGTCAAAAAGACGTGTGACAACGCAGCGTCAAGATCGCTACATCCTTATAACACACCTTCGTAATAGAAGAATAACAGCGACATATACTGCCAGACGTTTAATAGGCGTCCATAATAGAAACGTGAGTGATCAAACTGTACGAAATCGACTACGGATCATGAAGACCTTTTGTGGGATTAGTGTTGACTGGAAGACACCGGCGAATTCGGCTTCAGTGGGCGGAAGGCATTTGAGGTTCACCAGAGCAGACTGGGCAAATGTCGCCTTTACAGTTGAGCCCAGATTTAATCTTCAGAAGTCCGACGGCAGAGAGCGAATTTATCGACGACTTGGGGAACGATATTCGGATAATTACGTCAACGAAATATCTCATTTTATCTAATTTTGGAGGATGGTCAGTGATGGTTTGGGGAGGTATTAGTTTGCACACTAAAACTGATATGGTGGTTGTTCGAGGAAACCTGAACGCAGATCAATACTAGCAACAAATACTTCGACCAACACTTATTCACTATATTCGCGCTAACCGTGGGATGACATTCATGCAAGACAATGCACCTTGCCATACTGCAAGAACTACCCGTCAGCTACTTCAGGGCAACAACATTCGAACAATGGAGTGGCCGCCATGTAGTCCGGATTTAAATCCAATCGAACATGTGTGGGACGAAATCGACCGTCGTGTGCGACAGTTACCAAGGCAACAAAATATTGCTGACCTCACAAGGGACATAGGCAATGTTTGGAATAACATACCTCAGAGTTTTCTACATAACTATATAAATTCCATGCGACAACGCTGTTTAGCTGTTGTACGCGCAAACGGCGGTCATACGCGATATTGATTTTTGTAAATTTTGAAATTACTGGTATCTATGAATTTCGATAAAATAAACTTCTTTGAAATTTATAAAATACTTTGCTTTACTGATGTGATTACTTATAAAACATTTTTCAATACATTTATTTCCAATTTCACATATATATTTTTTTCTAAGACAAATAAATAAGAAAATAACAAGTGATTGGTTAGCAATTTTGACTAGTGTATATACTCGTACATTCAAGAAAACACCAACACGATTTATAGCTATGCATATTCCTTTTACCGGCTTATGATGACAGAATTGAATTGAATTGAATTGGGGGTTTAATGCGCACGAACACATGAAAGGAGAATGGGAGAACCTTCTCACCTGCAGAACTGCAGAGTTGCTGCAAATTCTGTTGTAGACACTCCATTTACGCTGGAGCCACGTTAACTTTATTGTTTTCTTCCACTGCTCTGTGGCACTGATGTGAGGGAGATGCCGCCTGAAGCAATGCAGGGGTCATGATGAAGACCTTTAATGAGCATGAACAAAAATGATCAAATGAACATGAATTTTGGGGTGTTCTTCCCCTCTGACTACCCCTTCAACGGGATCTACAGTGGCCCTATTCTTTGCCCCGGAACCACACGGGGCAAAAAGATAACAGAGGAACAAAGCAAAAACTGTGTCTTTAATTTTAACTTTTCAAGTTACTTTAAGTCACCGGGATAGATGGGTTCATATGAAATGTAATGCGTGGTCCAGTGTTAGAGCGTTATTTATCCTTGAGCAAGATAATTAATCCACATTGCTTAGTACTGGTTCTACCCAGGAAGCCATCGAGGGTGATTAATCTAAGTTGCAATAACTTGTTTCGCAAGGATGAGAAATCAAGAAGAACGCAATGATAATGTATGCAAGATTGTTTATATACTTACATGTTTATAGCGAAAAACATCAGGTAAACTCTATGTCACTGTATATTCGTGAACACATGAAACACGTTCAGCAAAGCTAACTTGTAATGTAATTTAAGTTATATGTATCGCGTATAAAAGTAGTTCATTCAAGAAGAGTTTACGCATGTGTTAACCGTTTGGAAAGTTCATCGTCACATGTTAGGTATCGTCCAATTAGAACTAATTAATTACAGATATGCTAATGAGCTTGGAATTATTACACTATCAACAGTATTAAAGTCAGTGCTATGTGTTTTTGATATTCACGCGAAAACGTTGAAGGGACACACGGTAGTTTTGATTTTTTTAAGTAACAGCGGTCGGTTAGGTTTTCTACTTAACATGCATTTGTTCAATCTGCAATATTAATTATAAAAATAGTATACATGGTACAAAGCAAATTGTTTTGCATATTGCTAACTGTTGATTATATTGCACCAATAATATATGTAAACCTATTGCAGAATAACGAAGATAAATTAAAAACTCAAAACTTTTATTAGTATATGCAAGCAGGTTTCAAGTTAAAATGATAGTGGATAAGTAAATCGAGACGCTAATGTCAGTGCTTGATAAAACGTCAAGTTTGCAATGCGGCCCCTTAATATGTCATATCGCATCAATGCGATCAAAATGCACAAATAAATTGCTTTGTTTCGGCACAATCGCTTGCTTTAAACCTGAGAAAGCCGTTCGATTCAAACAGTTCCATACAGTTGTGGTGGGTCGTGGGCTCACCCATTGCCCAGAACATGGCGCCAGTCTCAAGAGTGACATTCTCTGATGTCACGACCCACTCCCACGTGGTGTTGTCAATGGCACCTCCAACCCAGTAACTCACGTCTGCTCAATGTAGACAATTGTTCAAAGTATTAATACATATTTATAAATTTAAATGAAATGTTAACGATTTCTAATCTGTATCGGTTATTATCTAGATCTATATAAAATGCCCATTGTTTTAGTATTGACTTTAAGGACTATTGGTTGCCATCTTTGAAAACAAATCCAAAATCGATGGGATATCATGGATATGGTCAAGTGATTTTTTCAACCAAATACGTGTTTTAGACACATTAACTAAACACTATTGATGTGAACATAATATTAGATAGAATATTTATATCATAGCAGAAATTGTGCGCTTTATATTGAAAAAGTTCGATATAATTTTACTCTAAGTTTTTTTTTATGTGAAATAAATTGGTTTATAGAATAGTCTAATAGTCTGCGAGTGCAGACAAGATCTCATTTCTGAACAAAATAAACCATTTATCACATCATCAAAAAGTACACCATTGTAAAAAAGCAAATATTGTCTTGCAATGACACAATATCTGCCATATAAGTATGCTTTCTAATATTGTGTTCAAATCAATAGTGTAGAATAACTGTCATGTACTATATTGTTGACATTTCTTATGCCTAAAATACGTAAGTTTGGTTGAAAAATTCACTTGACCATATCCCATTATTTATTTTTTTCCCAAGATGGTCGACCAGTAGTCTTTACCTTATCAATACGATACTATGCGGTGGGAACTTTGCATAGTCCAACTGCAATTAAACATGTTTAAATGCCCCGAAAGAAAAAGTAATGTAGACATGTACCATTCGATTAATCAACCGTGAACAGACTATTATACATAATCATCAATAGCGGAAATTCACGAATTGCGTTTCTGTTTTCCTTTAGTATATCTGCATACTCTATTTCTAAAGAAATCATATTCAGTTTGGTGTATTTAACATGTTTAAACTATACTAACCTGGAACGTTTAGAAGAGTTTTTGTCAGGTACTCTCGGATCTGATCATTGTCCATTGTCAACAGGTCACCGCCTTCTTTCCGGCATTCATCACGTGCCTCCTGCCAGGTCATTGCCACTGTGTGGCGCTTTATGCACGTATCTAATGCCCGGATGTTGGTATAGTCCGTATTTGTACAGATGGCTAAAATATTCAAAGCAAAACAAAATGACTTTTTCATAAAAGACAAACAAACGGACAAGTTTATTATTTGCCATTTGGAATGCATTTATGAATAACCAACACACACAATGAACATATTTTGACACTTATTTTACTACGTTATTCAAATATTGTAGCAGTTATAGGCTGATAAGCGTTACTTCACCAATACTATATACAGACTGAAAAACACTCAAAGTTATTGCATTTTATTTAAAAAGCAGGTTTAAAGTCAACATGATACTGGATTATAAACCTCGAAATGCAAATATAATGATTAATAAATACTTGACAACGATTGTCTGTGTCCCTTAAAAAACAAGTTTTTTTAACCATTACCATTTACAGTCATCCATGTAAAAGTCTATTTCCGTAATATGTATTATTACATTATATTTTTATGACAATTAACGAGGCTGTTGCAATATAAATATAAGAACTTTTTCCGATGTATGTACTCTGTGTTATATTAGGAATATGTTGAAATGCATTGGCTATGAGCCTGAGAAAGATATGTCAAAATGTGAAATCTAGTTTATTTACACGACTAAATACAAATGGTGCTTGATTGAAATAAAGTAAGACCTAGCAGGTACAAATCATTCAGGTCACTCGACTGTTATCTCCGGTATCAATATACATTATGCTTATACAATATACATTATGCTTATAAACTATTCAATAAACATGCACTACCTTTGTACATTGCCGTTGACGATTGTGGTATCAGACCGGAAGTGAAACCCGCCAGATCGACGCTGTACAACTGACATGCGTGATACGGTACCGAATAGCCAATGGTAACACAACGCGTGTCCATAGAACACTCCGTTGCGCAATGATGCAGATTAACGCCTTTTAGGACGATGTCTATGCGGCCGACTACGGAGTGAACATTTATGGTCCTTGGTTCATACTGCCAAGTCAGCAACGATCCTAAAATACAAATATTGCAAAAAGTTTCAGTTGAATTAAAGTATTCTACATGTTGATTATCAGGAACTAGAGGCGATTTTAAAGATTGATTCAAATCCAAAAAAACAACATCATTATTTGCTCTAATTTCATATAAAATGTGCACACGCATTATAATTTATATTGAGCTACCTTCGGTTTAATTTAATTATTGTTTCTGAACATGTGTGGTCTGGAAAACTGGAAGACTCGATTGGTTTATGTTGTAAATAATATATAATAATCCATTTTTGGTTTATATTATTTGCAGTTGTACGGATAATTCAATGAAAGTGTCGATAATTCACTTTCATCAAAAAATATTATTCTACCATATATTTAATCAAATTATTAACGTCAGATTTTCTCATAGAAGGTTTAATTGTGTTAATTTTTTAATTTTGGGCAAGCAATAGCAAAGAGTATGATAATGGACCTTTGGAAACGGCCGAGCACGACACATACGAAATATTGCAGTCTCGGTTTGATTGAGACTGTTCATGAGTGGTAGTGAAATATGCTAGCTACCGCTCACGCCCTCTAGCCCCGGGTTGAGCAGAACTCAATATTCATAAAATCAACAGCACAAAATTTTAACCATCCCGAAAATGGCATGCATATGGCGGTGGACATGGAGTTAGCCTTCTTTAATGTATGCCCCATGTCGTACGGCGTATGGTCCCAGTATCTAATAAAATGAAATGCCCCGAAGAGCGAAATAAACATAATGGAATTTAGTTGGGAGCAGCGGTTATGAAGCCTGCGTATAAAAAACAGACAACATATCCTATGAGTGGTTAAACAATACCCAGAGCCTTTTATCGGCCGGAGTAGTGGAACCACCGAATCAAAAATGAAGTAAGAAAACAAAAGAAATTGAAAATGTACCACCGATAACTAACTATAAGTATCGGGCTCAGCGATCTCCAAAGATCGAATGAATAACAGTACTGATTGCAAGCGCGGGGAGACGTTTTACTGCCGCCACACTGCACAAGCAACGCCACTGTGCTATAAAAAAAAGAGTATGATAATGGACCTTTGGAAACGGCCCAGCACGACACATACGAAATATTGCAGTCTCGGTTTGATTGAGACTGTTCATGAGTAATAGTGAAATATGCCCTCACGCCCTCTAGTCCCGGGTTGAGCAGAACTCAATATTCATAAAATCCCCTTTTCATGTGGGCTAAGCAAAACATATTTTAAGATCAAACACCATCTTGATTGCTGCCGTTTTAACCTTTTATAACACTGAACATCTACGAGTAATTTTGTATTTTCATTTATTTTTTATTTTTTTATTATTAATATTGCCGAAAACAATGTATTAATGATAAAAGAGTCCGAAAATGTTTCTATCCCGGACGAGGCCCAAATGTCTGTTACGGGTTTTAATACTAACATGAAAAATAGTCACTTACAGAAAATACATGAAATGGATCCATATATATAGTATATTTTATATTTAATACTTACAAGTTAAAAACTACGGTAAAATAACGAAGACAACTGATAATACATATTCCGTCAAATATTTAAATATTTTAAAGACACACAAGTGCTTGTTTTATACTGAATTTATTTAACGAGTTGGATAAAGAGATATATGCTGCAAGAATACATTATATTTGACTCAATAGTAAATATGCAATTCTATGAGATTCCATTCATCATAACTCCTAAGCACGAATCTCGTTACGGGAGAGGGTTGCAAAGCATTATAATGCACAGGTGGAGCGACACGTTGTTGCATATACACATGTATTATAACAATGCCTTCTATTGCATGTCCAAAGACATTTACAATATTTCTACGTTTTCAACCTTCCACAATCTAAATGGATTCAAATACTCGTAGTAGACGTATCGAAAGGCACACGTTTATATATACAACTATAGCGTATAACAATCCCGTGCACTTCATACATTCGAATGGCATTAACATATTTTTAAACTACAGTAGATTTCAACCTGGTCACATTTTAAAACGTTTTAAAACTAACCTATTTAAACAATTCCAATGGATTCTAACAGTAGATATATATGTTAGGCACACGTTTATACAAACAACTGTTATATGACAATGCCCTTCACGGTCTACATTCGAATGAATGGCATTTACAATATTTTCAAACTAGATTGAAACATGACTATTTGTTAAAACGTTTTAAAACTAACCTGCAACACTCCAAATGGATTCATAAAGTAGCTATATCGGCAAACGCACACGTTTTTCAAATGACATTTCAACGACTTCGAAACTAGATTGAAACATGATCAAGTTTTAAAACGTTTTAAAACTAACCTTCAACAATCCAAATGGATTCAAAGAGCAGATACATCTGTACTAGCAGGTGCATTTTAACGAAACTTGTCACAGTATTGTTATTCAATATGCGCAAGTTCCTTCGTGTGTCCTTGATGCTTCTAATGTCGGATTAGTGTGCACTGTCGGACCGTATTTGGTACAAAAACGAATATGGTACAAATGTACCATATTCGGCCGAATATGGTACAAATGTACCATATTCGGACCGAATATGGTACAATTTTCGACCGAATATGGTACAAACATTGTACCATATTCGGTTGGAATAAGTTTGTCTATGCTCGCCAAAACGTATTTGGTACATACCAAAAAAACTCATAAAATGAAAATGGCCTACGTATATGGTACATAAATTATGTATTTCTTAATAAATGAAATAGTCTGCCAATGTGTAAACTTTTTTTCAAACTCAAATACATTGTATTAACCTAATATTGGAAGTGACAAAAGTATCATCATCATCATCATCATCATCATCATCATCGTCGTCGTCGTCGTCGTCGTCGTCGTCGTCGTCGTCGTAACTAGCAGTAACAGAAACAGCTAACCTAACCACACTTTACATGGATTTTGCTGGTTGTGTAACTGTTTCGCCGGCTAGCTCAGTCGGTTGCGCGTCAGATTGGCACGCAGGCGGCCTGGGTTCGATTCCCGGGCGGGCCAGATACTTTCGTGGAGATTGGTCACGAAATGATTTCTACGGCCATTCTTCCCCTACCGCTGTTTCAAGTAGGGCAGTTGTCAATTACTGGCGAATGTATCTGCTTAGTACTGGTTACTAAGTACTAGTACTCTAAGACTAGAGACGTGCTTGCTCCAGGTAACTCTGTAAAAGTTTGAGGATTATCGCATTTTGGTTGTGTTCATAGAGTGTGAACTTGTAAGGGTAAAGGTAGGCGAGCAAATCCATGAAGCGCGCCAGCGCTTCTTGGAAAATTTGATCTTATCATCATTACAAAACTTTTGTCATCATCATCACCATCGACCGAAAAACATCGCAGTTATCATCATCACATTTTTGTGATCTTCATTACGATGATGATAATGGTGATGATGATGATGGTGTTGATGATGATGATGATGACCTTGATGATTGTGGTGATAATGATGGTGATGATGATGACAATGATGATAAAAGTTTGTGATGATGATGATGACGGTAATTTTGATCGTCGTCATCATCATCAAAACTTTTGTCATCATCATGACGATGATGATGATAATGGCGTTAATGGTGACGATGATGATGATGGTGTTAATGGTGACGATGATGATGTAATTGATGATGATGACAATGGTGATGATGATTGGGGTTTGATGATTGTGATGATGATAACTGCGATGTTTATCGGCCGATGATAATGATTATAATGATGATGATGAAAAAAGTTTTTTATTATGTTGACGCCAATGATTACCGGCCGCCGATGATGATGATTATGATGATGATGATGATGATGCTGATGATGATTATGATGATGATGATGATGATGATGATGATGATGACGATGATGATTATTTTCATGATGGTATTGATGACGTTGATGCAAATTGTAGTTATGATGATGATGATGATGATGATGATGATGACGATGATGATTATTTTCATGATGGTATTGATGACGTTGATGCAAATTGTAGTTATGATGATGATGATGATGATGATGATGATGACGATGATGATGATGACGATGACGATGATGAGTGTGTACCATATTCGGAACGAATGTGGTACATTTTTCATCCGAATATGGTACAAGTTTGTACCATATTTGGTCAGGCATTTTACCCCAAAACTACAGATACGTATATGGTACAATTAGACAGTTGTACCATATTCGGCCGAATATGGTACAAATTTGTACATATTCGTTTTTGTACCAAATACGGTCCGACAGTGCACTATTTCAAGCTGATTGTAGCATTCGACTGAATTTTAAACAAAATTTGCTAAAATCAAGCACAGCGTAACAATGCCATTGGCAAGGAAATTCCATTTGAACTGGACTATTGTATTATATCGGATTGTCTTTTTCCATTTTGTGTTTAAACATGATAAAACATTTTAGAAATATACGGAAATGTAATGAGAGTGTATTATTTACATAGATATGAAATATAATTAAATAAATGCAAATCCATTAGACACCAGTTGACTTTCGTTGGTACCTTTACATGTAACAATGAATACTAAAATAAAGAACTATTTATATAGTTGTCCAAGTACATACTGACATTTCCACTTTACGTTTACACTTCCAACGCCAATTCATGTTGATCATCATTCCATAGTTAGGATCAATACAACTATATAAACATGAAGGCGACATTAAAAGTGCAAACAAATAAAAATTGGATATTGGGTCCTATGGAAACCACAGCGTCCGAACGCAATGACATCGTAGGTCCGCACTGTACTGCACACAAGGACTTGATAATACAATGAAAGAGACAAAAGACAAAAGAAAGGGTGGTGAAGACAGGGTTACCGACTTGGAACGGTCAGTAGGCAATAAGGCCTACTGGTTAGCTTGAATCAATTTTATATGCGCACAATCCCCGCTATTATCCTGTCTTCAGCGCCCAAATAGACAAGACAGTGTAAACAAAACTACATCCCATCAAAAAGAATTCTCTAACAATAAAGACCACATCCAGAGAAATTAACTAAAGAAACACATACAAAATAATAAACATCTCAAAAACGTTTGCAGTACAGTTTATAAGTACATTTAGGAATTTAATGGAACCGAATATCTTGACAGACCGTTTCGGATGTTGGCGTGATACGACCATCGTTATCCAGTATGTTACTGACGACTAATACACTGTTTGTGTTGCGTTTTTCAGTCACAGGGTAGACAATTTCAAGATAGTGAATGTCGACAAATAAGTGTAAGCGTCGTACAAATTCACTTGCTATTCACATGCATATTCTATTTGAACGTATTCTTCGACTTACCTATTGCCTCGTGTTGATCCTATACTCAGTATCAGACAGATGGTGTTTCTCTGTTGTCTGAACATGAATCAAGAGCCGACCTTCTTTTTCGCCTCAGTTCCAACTATGATAGCTTTATACATGCCAACAAAACAAATTACTCCAAAATGAACCTTAGGTCTATGCATTATTAGTTGCTTATCCTTTATTGTCATGCTTTGTTTGTCACTTTACCTTCATTGTATGGGTCATGCATGTTTTAAATTGTTCTTCATTAACTTATAAAAATCCGTATCAATATGGTATGAAAATATATGCCATTTTCCGCTAACTAAAATCAATCCAACTTAGTCATTTTCTGTTCAGTCAAATGCTTTTTTTTTATAAAAATCCGCAGTTTCTATTTCTCCGGCGAACACATACAAGAAGCTACACAGTGACGCAGTCATTTTCTTAAACGCTTTTTTTACACTTCTGAAATAATGTATTGCTGATAGTCCCAACTGTTCTTACATGTTTGTTTGTGTGTAATTGATTTGTTTTATGGATGTAGAATATATGCAGTTCTTACTCAACTGAAAGTAGCCGAGCATTTGTAGTTCCGTATTTACATGCTGCATACCTACTGCCTTCAAATTAGCAGAACATATGAGTTCCTACTAATCTCAGTTAAAGTAGAAGAACATGTGAGTTTTTACTCGTCTCAATCAAAGTAGCAGAACATGTGAGTTTTTACTCGTCTCGAGTTTTTACTCGTCTCAATCAAAGTAGCAGAACATGTGAGTTTTTACTTGTCTCAATCAAAGAAGCAGAACATGTGAGTTTTTAATAGTCTCAATCAAAGAAGCAGAACATGTGAGTTTTTACTCGTCTCAATCAAAGAAGCAGAACATGTGAGTTTTTACACGTCTCAATCAAAGTAGCAGAACATGTGAGTTTTTACTCGTCTCAATCAAAGAAGCAGAACATGTGAGTTTTTACTCGTCTCAATCAAAGAAGCAGAACATGTGAGTTTTTACTCGTCTCAATCAAAGAAGCAGAACATGTGAGTTTTTACTCGTCTCAATCAAAGTAGCAGAACATGTGAGTTTTTACTCGTCTCAATCAAAGAAGCAGAACATGTGAGTTTTTACTCCTCTCAATCAAAGAAGCAGAACAAGTGAGTTTTTACTCGTCTCAATCAAAGAAGCAGAACATGTGAGTTTTTACTCGTCTCAATCAAAGAAGCAGAACATGTGAGTTTTTACTCGTCTCAATCAAAGAAGCAGAACATGTGAGTTTTTACTCGTCTCAATCAAAGTAGCAAAACATGTGAGTTTTTACTCGTCTCAATCAAAGCAGCAGAACATGTGAGTTTTTACTCGTCTCAATCAAATAAGCAGAACATGTGAGTTTTTACTCGTCTCAATCAAAGAAGCAGAACATGTGAGTTTTTACTCGTCTCAATCAAAGAAGCAGAACATGTGAGTTTTTACTCGTCTCAATCAAAGAAGCAGAACATGTGAGTTTTTACTCGTCTCAATCAAAGTAGCAGAACATGTGAGTTTGTACTCGTCTCAATCAAAGCAGCAGTATATGTTGCGTTCCTACTTTGATCTATCTGCGTAGTAGAACATATGATTTCCTACCTATCCCAACAAAAGTAGCAGCACATGTTCAGTTAATTCTTATCTAAATTAAGAAGCAGATTATTTTGAGTTACTTAGCTCCATCGATGTAGCAGCAAATGTTGATTTATCGACGTATCACAATCACAGTCTCAGAATATGTTGAGATCATACTTATGTCAATTAAAGTAGCAATATATTATCAGTACATACTCATCTCAAAGTGGCAGAACATGTTAAGTTCCTACTCAGCTCAATATTTAATTGATTATTATCTCACTTATGTAGCAGATCATGTTGAGTTTTACTTATCTTGATCGAAGTAGCAGAACAAGTAAAGTTCCTACTTATCTCCGTCAAAATTGCAGAACACTTGAGTTCCTTCTTATCTCAATCAAGGCAACAGAACAACCTTAGTTCCTAGTTATGTCCTTAAAAGTAGCAGAACACTTGGGTTCCTTCTCATTTCAGTTAAAATAGCAAAACATGTTGAGTTCCTACCTAGTTCAAAGTAGCAGAACATGTTCAGTCCCGCATTAATTCACTTAATTAGCTGATCATGTTGACTTACTTCTTATCTCGATCGAAGTAGCAGAACATGTTGATTTCGACTTATCTCAATTACAGAAGCAGAACATTCTGAGTTCATATTTACCTCAACAAAGTAACAGAACATGTTAAGTTATCTCAATCAAAATATCAGTCCATGTTAAGTTTCTTTTTTATCTTAATTGAGTAGCTTAACATGTTAAGTTTCTATTTATTTCGATCAAGCAACATAACCTCTTGCGTTATCTCAGTTATAGTAGCAGAACATGTTAAGTTCCTTCTTATCTTACTTTAGTAGCAGAACGTGTAGGATTTCTACTTTTCTCAAGCAAAGTAACAGAAAATTTTGAGTTACGAAGTTATTGAAACATGTTACCAACTACAATGAATCTTTTATTACTTTTTTTTTTCTGATGTCAGTATGGTAAGAAATGTTCTTGGTCAAATTTAAAAATTTTACATAATCTGGTGCTTATTTCTGCTTTTGTTTGTATAAACCGGTTTCACATTTTCAGGGATCGTCCTTTTATCCTAAGTTTCGCGTAATAATTGATTTGTGCGGTATTATGTTTAAAGAGCTACGCCGTAATATAAGGTCATACTTTTCATTCAAATATCGGATGACGTGCTGATTAAATGTTAGCATATTTGCCCGGAATATTTCAATTCCCGGCTGATATTTGAAATGACAAGTATTTTGAGTATTTATAATCATAAACAATTCTTTTATCAAACAGGCTTTTGCGTTTCTGCCCACGTCAACCCGGGCTACGACGTTTAACGCATTTTCACGCTTAGCGTGCATTTGTAGAGGTTTAGATTATTTTTTTCCACTAGTAGTTTATCATTTTAAATCAAATATCTTATTTGATTGATTGTTATTCTATTGACCTGTTGTAAATTTGATTTGCAAACTTAGGTTTAAGAGTAAATACTCGTCTTACCACAGACCTAATAACAAACAGATTGGAAACCTTATATCTGAACCAATGAAGAAGCAACAGTAGCACGTGGCACCTTTTCTTTTCCTTCTTACTCCTCTCTCAAAAATTCATAGATATTGATGAAAATACTTTCAAAAGATTCATTATGAATAGTAAAATGAGGTTGTACTAATTTATATTTATTTTTAAAATAAGAAATTGTAATAAAAATATGTTTAAAATTGAAAATATCACCATTTTTGTTTTTTCTCCTTAAAAAACAAGCAACTGACATAGTGAAACTTTCCTTCGAGCTCCATTTCTCTTTAAAATGTTAAAGCAAGGAAAATACCATCATTAGAAAAGATAAATACATTTGTGATGGACTTCGACATAAATGAAACGTATATGCATAAAAGCAACCTCAAGCAACCGTTTCAGACGGGAACATTAATTGTGTCCCGATAAACGATACTGGTTATCGGGTACAGGGGAAGGTGCGCCTGAGATTTTGTGTATTAAATGTACAGTGTTTTAATTTCAAAAGATTTCAACAAGTTACACCCTTTAGAATTTAAATCGATATTTGAATACAACGATATAATTATGTTAACCGAGACATGGTCAAATGGATTACATAATTGTAACGTTAGAAATTTGAACATTTTGCTTTACATCAGTTACATAGAGTTATTTTAAATAATTGAAAACGTGACTCTTGGTGAATCAGTATCTGTGAGCGTAATCATTTTGTTAATGAGAAGATACCTTATTTGTTCAAATGAAGAGAATATGCTATGATTGAGACTTACCGGTAGACTTTTTTCTTTAACAGACTATCTGTTTGCAGGTTTTGTTATGCCTCAGGGTAGGCGTAGGTTCAGTTCAGCTGACCTTAATATTTTTGATAGATTAATCGAATATGTAGCTTTTATTCACAATAAAACCAATCGACGTTGCAACATACTGTTAGAAGGTGATTTTAATAGTTTATATTGGTCATGTTAATAAAAATGGAATAGAGTTTTTAGATTTGTGTAAGCGAATTGGTACGAATTCTAAATGGACGGGTAGGTAACGATGCAGGAATAGGAATGTACACATTTGTATGTCATAGAGGATGTAGTCTTGTTGATTATATTGTTGTTTCTGAGACTTTACGGATTTTGATATACACGATCGTAACCCTTTGTCCGACCATTTTTTAATTGAGTGTGTTTTTGAAAATAAAATCAGCTTTGAAAACCAATCCACGAATGAAAATGATGATCATGTAATTTTGGATAAAAATATGTTTGGAATAGCGTCCGAAAACAAGATTATGTAAATGCTCTAAATAGTGATGTCTTTATAACAGAACTAAATGTTTTAACTCAAAATACTGATTTATGTTCCAACATGGATGATATTGAAAATAGTCTACACTTATTTTCAGAAATTATGAACAATATTACTGATCCTTTGTTTAAAAACAAAACAAATGAAAAGGTTAAAGGGAATACATACTCGGTTAAAATGAGTGGTTTGATGAATCTTGTCTTGAAAAACGAAATAGATTTCATTATTGTTTAAATAAAATTAGAAATGCTTAAACTGATGAAAATAGAGTTATATTAGTTAAACCATCGTTCTGAATACATATCACTGATGCTAAAATGTCGTAGAAAACATATCAATGACCAAACTAAAACGTTAGATTCATACAGACATAAAAATGTAAAATTATACTGGGACATGTTAAAGGAAACTTCTCATGTAAATAGCCCAAATATAACACTGTCTTCATTTGAACAATATCTTAAATCTGTTAACAATCCGGATGATCACTTCTTCAATCCGGATGATGATGTACCTTATTTTAATGAACGATTTGTAAATGTGAATGCCAAACTATGTTCAATGAATTACATGAGGATATCAGAAATAATGAAATAGTAAAGGCGGTTAAGCAACTCAAATCTGGCAAGAGCCCTGGAACTGGCTATTTGTTAAACGAGTATTTTATTAATGGCATGGACATTTTATTACCATATGTGTCAGTTTTATTCAATAATATTTTAAAAACAGGTATTTTCCCCGAGTCTTGGTCGGAAGGTTTTATAAGCCCACTACATAAAGGTTTCTAGAAATAGTGCTGATAACTAAACCCCCGGGGATTACCTTATTGAGTATTTTAGGCAAGTTATTGACTCGCGTTTTAAATAATAGATTAAAGAAGTGGGCAGAATGTTACAACGTATATATTGAGGCACAAACAGGATTTAGAAGTGGCACTAGCACAACTGATAATATTTTTGATTTACATGGTTTAATTACACACATGATTAATATAGGAAAGAAAATGTACTGCCGTTTTATAGATTTTAGCAAAGCTTTTGATTATGTAGAAAGAAATAGCCTATGGTAAAAACTAATAAAACTAGGTATAAGAAGTAAAATGTTAACTGTTATCAGGAGCATTTACGAAATCTTAATATCACGAGTAAAATATAATTACATGTTAAGTAACGAATTTTCATATATGCTTGGTGTGCGTCAAGGAGAATGTTTGTCCCCGTTTCTGTTTGCTATGTTTTTAAATGCTATAGAAGAACATTTTATGTTAAATTGATTTGAAGGCATTGATATGTATATGACGAAACTTCCATTTTGCTTTACGTTTATAAGCACAGAAGGATATTTTTAAACTAGACAAATTTCTGATGAAATTTTCAGATATCTCGATCAAACCTAACTAAGAGCTTTTTGACGCACTTTTTTTACCTATATTAACTTATTCTTGTAAAGTTTGGGGCTTTTATACTTCTCAGAATATTGAACGTATTCACACATTATATGGTAAACGCATTTTACGAATTAAAAGTCCTACCGAAAATGATTTTGTGTACGGTGTCCTGGGTAGATTTAGTTTGACAAGAATTAGATATTATAGAATGATCAAATATTGGTTTAAAATTGTACAAAGTAATGATACTAAGTATTGTAAATGTATATATAACATGTTAATGTATGATGGTGAACAATACCCAAATAAAGTGTCATGGGTCACTCTCGTCCATAAACTGTTCTCCTCCATGGGTTTTCAATATGTATTGTTCGCTCAAGGTGAAGGCAATGTTCCTCTATATTTTTAAGCAACGCCTTTATGATAATGGTTTTCAGCTTTGGCATGAACGTATAGAAAATTCACCCAGAGCATTGTTTTTCAGAGAAATAGTATATTTTAACTAGCTGTTCTTTCATCAATGTGTAAATATTCCAAAATTTAGAATTGCACTGACTAGGTTAATCGTTTCATCGCATAATCTAAAAATTGAATCAGGTAGATGGCACTAACTACATAGTATCCCCTTTGACGAAAGAAAATATATTACATGTAAAAAGCTTGAGTATCATTTTATTTTAGAAAGTTCTTTATTTAGAGACATACTTAAAATACACATTGAAAGGTATTTTTGGGCAAGACCAAGTCTGATTAAACTAAAACAGCTACTTAGTAGCGAAAATGAAAATATCACCAGAAATTGAAGTATGTATATCTTCAAATGTTTTAAAGTAAAGAAACAGATTATTTGACCATATATTGAAAATCTTCCTAATCCATATTTGACATCAAATTAATGTAACTTTGTCTTATATTTGGTTATCATATATGCATGTTATTTAAGTCGTATATAATTGTAAATAGGTAGGTAATTACATTTTCAACTTTAAAGTGTTATAACTACAGTTGTTTTTATATTAAACTTATTTTGAATGGTGTCATTAAATTGCAAATATAGCTAACATGAATACTATTTACAACCGTTAATTACCCAGGTGGCAGTGCCGTACGGATGCAGTATGGACTGACCAAATCACCAATCCTGTTGCATTTGTGGGGCACTACCACTTTGCGATTGTTATATTAATTATGTTCGAAAGGTTTTGCAATACTTTGAAACATCACAATAGTATTACCTTCTCCATGTTCTCCGTTATTTTCTATTAATTAGGAATATAAATAATATAATATTACGTTTATAACTGAATAATGTTCATGTACATACTTCTGTAAATATTTTTATTGCTCTGTCATATGTTCTATGTATATATACATTTGTAGTATCTCATGGGTCTATGGCCTATTGATTTATGAATAAAATATTCCTCATAAAACTGTTCATGATAATTATATGTGTTTAAAGTCGGGAAATAATTTGTAAAATTTCCGGACAGTGCCGCCTGATATTAGGTGTTATATTATATATGGTCTTACTAAAGAATCAACACCTTTATATGTTTCCGACAATTACTTCCTAAATCAGAAAACGGTGGCTTTTATTGAAAATGACATTGACGCGTTTTAAGGATAGCTAGTAGTATATCTGTATTTGTTTCAAGCATATGATAGTATACATACATATTACAAAATACAGTCAAAATATATTATATAAATCAACATGTAACTTATATATATTCAGCACATACTACTAAAAAGTGCGTACCATAATATTAAATAAATATTATAAAATATAGTCAAAACGTATGCGAATTACATACATATAACAAACATGACTTTAAGTCATACGTAAGCAAATGAAAAAATATATATAGTGGATTATGATTATCATAATCACACGTTTCCCTTGCCTAAACGACAGACACAACTAAAGCATGTTTTATTAGTTATGGGTCTCTTTGTTTAAACGTTACTGTTGGCAAAATACAATTATTTTCTATACTTAAAAAAATAAGACAAATGACAATTGGAAGTAATAGTATACCGCACGTGTATCCCTTGCCGAAATGAAACACAAAATTGTATAGTGGAATATCAAATACAAGCCATATGCTAATGTTGCGATTTTATCAACGTGGGATTAATCGCCCTGACTTACACCTCTTTATGCTGAAGAAGTTGGAATGTGTACTGTCTATTTTAACATCAATACACATGTGTGCATATGTGATGCCATGATTTAATACCTCAAATAATTTATTACCAATGTTTTATAAGCTAAGTGTACAACTGTCCAGACTGCCGTGATAAATAAAATGCTTTTCTTAAATCTACAAAGCATGCATATGTTGAGTAAGATATTTTGTTATCATTGTTTAATTAATATTTCTTTAACCAAACTGCATATCGGAGAAATTCCGATCAGCACCGCAAATAACAGTTTTTCCAATGTGTTGTTTAATGATAAATAAATCTCAGTACATGTAGTCTTTATATCGTTTCTTTTTTTTTTTATATATTTGAAATCAGACACTATATTAGTTTTAACAGGATTCTGGGTAAATCCCAGACTAGAGTTTTACATGTGTTTATTACTGGCAGAGTTGGTGGACCATTGTAGATTAATGCATCGCTTAAGATAGGATCAGATTCTACACTATTGCCAGTCTTCAAACCTTTTTATATAATGTAGATATAAAAATCGAACAGGAAAAGCAGCATTCAAGGATGACAGTCAACCTCAAACACACACAAAAACAAAGAACACATTTAAGATGAATAAAAGGCCAAATAAGACATCACAAGTCTTGAGCTCTAATATCGTAATTGGATGGTCCGTCATACTATTACTAGGTAGAGTTTCTCAAGTTCAATATTTTTATGTTCATCCATAAAAATCATCTCAAAGACGTTACCATAAGCGCATAAATATTTAACTCTCCTTGGTATTTAATGTGAATTTTTAATCATTATTATGTAATGGAGTATTATTCATGCTTGCATTAAGTTACTTCCAAAAGACCCCGGATTTTCACCTTGTAGCATTTGGAATTCAGAAATCTGTTCTTTTTTGTTGTTTAGCGATTTGGAAAAAAAAAATTGATTTCCTTTTTATTTAGATATCAAAGGTATACTGTTTAAGACCTGTGCTTTATGTTTTGACTGTGGATTATGTATCTCTTGGTCAAACATGGTATTCTTATTTCTTTTTTGGGTTGTCGTTTTTGGCGTTGATGGCATTATCCAGACAATTTAATAAACAACATTGATAATGTTTTTGTAGAATTCTTTATTTAGAAATGATTCATTTTCAATGCCAATTATATCATTTACGATTTCATGTCCTGTTAAATTAATAGATGTTTGGAACATTCTGACCATAAATAAGGACTATGTTCCATGAAGTTATCAACTGAGTTAGCTTGTTCTATGTTTGCTTGAATCTGTACAGAAGTATTTGTAGGTCTCAATTAACAGTTATCTACCTTGCCAGCAACGGTAGAAACTTTAATGCGCTTAAAAAAAGAACTGTCGGTTCTTGTTTATTCCTTACAATGTGCAAATATTCTTTTTTTTGTTTCAGGTGATAGGAATGGGACAAGTTCATGATTTCATTCAGGTTTGGATATGCCTGAATGTGTTTGAGCCCATATCTGAGAATATAATACTAGATAGTGAAAGTGAAATGGACCACTTCAACAGGGTCGCAGTCTACAAACTATGGACATTTAAATAAAAGCAAATTGGTCGACTTTGCTGGATATTTCGAGCAACATACATTAGGTTTCACAAGGAAAACATTTTTAAAATAATACAGGAAGTTGTACAGTGGTCCAGAGAGGCCCTGCTATATATGTAGAGCAATGTAAAAACAACTGTTTGAAAAAAAATTAGGTTCTTTGGCGATAAACGAATTGATGGGAGATTACATGATCTCATCATGAAAATGTCTAAATATTATAAACCTATCAATCTCACATTTTATATGCTTAGCCTCGTAAAAACGCACATTTAAGTCAACTACGTATATCCCTTTGACATGTATATTCTGTCTTTATTTACACTGTCCTGTTTTAATGGGATGACAGTAGGGTAAGTGTGGGGTTTGGTGCACCCTAGAACCGGTTGAAACTCCCAGTGGCCTACTTTGCCACTGACCGTTCCAAGGCGGTAGCCTTACTATCAACTCTTTTGTGTTTGTGATGTCGTTTGCATTTATTATTACTTTTGCCTTCTTGTTTGTCTGTTTGCGTGTTTGTTTCTGTGTTTTGTGGTTGACTGTCCTCCTTGAATGCTACGTTCCCTGTCCGATCTTTTTATATTTCTTTGACGATTCCGTATATTGCAGAAATCAATGTTTTATTTTCTAGTACTGCATGTTAAAGGTTTGAAGCGTCATTTTTTATGTAGCCTGACATATTTGTTCTACCAGAGTTTACCATTATTGGTAAATGTAAACATTATTGTTTATGTGCAATGAAAGTATCTTCCAAATAACTTGAGCTTTTAGGAGGGACGTAAGCTACACTTTTGTAGCAGTCATTTTTTCAAGACAAATATATCCTTGTCCAACGTCGACCACATTCGTTTTTTCAGAGTTTGTTGCCACATTTGGCAATATATACCCCTGTGACAATCTGATCGATAATAATAAAAACAATTCATCCACCATGTCGTTTTGAAAGTTTCGGATTTTTCTAATTTTAGCTGACACATTGAAACCATACTGCTTAGTGTTTTTAATTGTTTTGATTTGTTTAGTTTAAACTCTCCAAGTTTCAAAAAACGGTGTCATGTCTGATGACAACCGAGCCTCACGTGTTTTCGCTTATCTTGCTACCAGTGCCTTGAACATTATATGATGAGATTGTAACTGAATCGTTGTATATTTTAGGGATTTGTATTTCATTCTATGCATTTCTTTCTGGTAAGACCCCATGCAAATGCATGTTATATTGTCTAGGGTTAGACGCCTCTCGGCAAACTTTATACTTCTATGTAGACAACTTATAAAGATATATTTGTATACAGGAACTTCTAATTTATTTAGATGTCGTCATTCACATTTTACCATATAAATATACATGCTAAAACACATGATACCACAACAATTGTGCAATCATATATTAAGCCATGTTTACATATTAATATGTAATTGCTTCTATGTTAACATTTTGTCATTATATCGGCTGTGGTCATACAATAATAAGTTATTATTTGTATGTTATACATTTTGTCATCATCATTCAATAACACTGGAAAACACTCTTTGACATACATAAGGTGATGTACATATATAATGACATGTTCCAATTTTCATTTTGTTCAAATGCATAAAATAATCAGTACATTTAAAAACGCTACATTTTTAATTTTCGATTATTTTCAGTCCGCTTTTTTCTTGTTCAAATCAAGATTGTAGTTTATGTTAGTGCACACGTCTCTTTGTCCCAAATATTAGCATATGTTTGCACATGATGTTATCTACTTGTTTTAGCTAAAAACATTTTGCACGAGGACTCTTTAACAACTCTAGACATTCAAAACATACCAAGTGTTGCGTTTTCAAATGTACTGAGTGTACAACAAATTCATTAGCCGCAATAAAATTGCTTGTGTACTTACGATCGCTATAAAACGAACCAAAGTAGAAACTAGGACATGCTTAAAGTACATGTGGGTAGTGGTAAAATATGCAAACTGACAATGATCATCAACAAAAAAAAGGACACAAATCAATACTAAGGATACTGCTATATTCACAAAGGGGGTTTACTGTTAACTGTTTTAACGTGAATTTATATAACAAGGGAGGTCAATTTGGCGTCTGTGTGAACACTTTTAATCTTGTGTTATCTTTCTTCAGTTTTGCACTTATTTAAATACATACATAGAGTTATCATTCTTAGCCGACTGTACATAACTAAGCTTAAGTACGTTAAATATTAGGAGTGAGTGAATGAATTTGTTTTACAAGATATACCCATTGTTAAGCTAGTGTCATGAACAGCGCGTGAGATCGTTCGAAGGATTTTTCGCATATGCCACCTTGAGCAAATCAGTACCCAATACTCCACCGAAAGACCACAGAAAACATTTTTATCGTCAATATTTCCATTGAGGTTTTGCTGGAAAGTTCAAGTGTTCTTGAAATTGTATCTTTCTTACATGCAGTATTCTCCGTGACTTTTAGTCCTAGGTAAGCGGTTTATTACTATTAGAGGAAGGTATGTTTTTTCTTGAATACAACTTCTTAATAAGCGATGTTCAGTTCGTCGTGTCCTCCTTAAATTATCGTTTTCCCAATAGTTTCTATACATATATTTGTGTCCGGGAGGGTGGAAGGACGGACATAGCGGCAACTACATGCTTTACAGAATTGTTCAGGGTAGTATTTTAATCAGATATGTAAATGTTTATTTTTATGCAATTTGTATATCACATTGACTCAGATTACAAGGTAGTGTACATGAATATTTATTGAGCGCGTGCAAGTACTACATAATACACGTTTACAGTACCTCATGGTTGACGCATCAGCCAGGCGATGCAATTCCTATTGTTATAATCTAAAGTGCCGCATTGTGTAAATGAACGTTTATTTTGCAGGCGTAAGTGCTTACACATTTGCATTTACAATTGTTAACGTTTAAGAATGTTATATAGCCTTAACTAAAGCAACATGCACTAATTTAATTTTTCAAAGGAAACGTCTCGCAGCAAATTAGTCAAAACAGATTTTAAAAGATAACCCCACATGTTCGAGGTTTTTAATAAGAACATGATGATGATTTATTAACTTTATCTTTTACGAGCTTTTCGGCAGCATTGGGTTTAATTATTATGTTCTTTGTAAGTTTCATTTTTGTATTTTCTTCAGGTGCCTTGAGGCTCACCTACGCTAACAATGTATTAGATGTTATATTTAAATTTATATTTAAACGAATAGCATTCATTTTACGTTTTATGTAGAAAGAGGTTATAAAAAAAACTAAAAATATGGCTTTTCATGCAATGTGAACACTATCAAAATTTTAAAGGCTCACTTATATTATTTGAAGTCTGTCAATTAGAACAGTTGTAAGAGAACGTTTAAATGAAAATCAATGATTCTGATGTCTAATCTCGCCCTAGTATGTAATATAATATGTAATAGATAATTACTGTATCAAACAAACAATATATTGGTCTGTTTACTCCAATTATATGACAGTATACGTATATATTACAAAGTACAGTCACAATAGGTATCCATCAGCATATATTTCGCATACATACAAGACATGTGACTTTAAAAAATGTGTACCCACCCTTAGGAATAAACCACATAAAATGGCTCAATCAGATCTGATGCTTATCAGCCGAGGGCAAATTTGCCAGTACAGTTATAAAGTCATAAATTGCACAAGCCACCGTATCCACATGCTGATTCATGTGTGGTTTATATTGACCTCTATCAACAGATGTTGCTTGTCTCATTGAAAATTGTCAAAATGAACATGCACAACATAATTATGTTAAAATGGAAAAAAATACAGATTTAAAGTAGCAATCCTGCCAACAACAGCCAAATGTTCCAACATATGTACACCATTTCTAAACCTACTGTCGGTAAGGTCTTAAAATTATACAATCTAATATTATTAGATATTTTGAGAATCCAAACTCTGTAGTCACAGTATAAAGCGCTTTAAACATCCAGGCCACACCCCAAACCTGGAAGGTTGAATTAAGAGTTCACTCATATTTAATTCTACGCATCTTCCATCAAAGGTCTTTAAAAACCCATGAACATTCTTATATATTTGATCGGCACATACACATTATTATATAAAGAAAGATAAAAATAGCTTGAACATCTGAATAAAGTTTTGATAAGCGGTTTTGCAGTATATTTGTGCCGTTATTTGGCGGGTTTGTTTCTTTAAGAAAAAATAAAATAAATAATAAAACATAAAACGATTTTTGAAAAAATTTCGACTCTAAAGTTCACTTGAAAGACATATTACTTAATATATTTTTGTTTAAGGTAGACCACTATCGATTTTAGGTGAATTTGTCAGAATTCTTAAATTTAAATTCTTAAATACATTTAGTGTAAATAGTCAAAGAATCATTTGGAATCCTTGTACTCTGTGGTGGACTGGGAAAAACATGAAATAGTATCATGATCGAGCAATAATCACTAACAGCACCATGCCTGCTGAAATCCCCCATGAGGTGATAATTACCTTCTTTGACCCCTTAGATTAGTCTTTATATCTGAGCTGGCAAAGTCGACATGAGTGTGGTTTATTAATAGGAGAGTACCTTACATATTACAAAATACAGTCAAAATGGTTACATACGAATGACACATAATCGGCATACATTTATCAAATATAAGTTTAAACATAAGCAAATGAAAAAGCGCATGGTGGTAAATATAGGATGTAATCACCAGAAGTACACGTGTCCCTTGCCGAAACGAAATTTTAAAAAGAGTTTACTGATTTGGAAAAGCTATAAAAAATAAATAATAATTGATTTTATTGTTTTATTTTGATATCAACGTTATATTGTTTAATACATGTGCCTAATGTTTTAACTGTGGAGTATAAATCCCTTCATCTAACCAGGTCTTTATTTGTTCGTTTTAGTAGTTGCCTTATTTGGTTTTGATGTTTACAGCGTTGACCGCACAGTTTAATAACAAGCATATATACTTTTGTGCTGCATTTTTAACATCAGGATCAGTATATAGAAATAATTAATTTTCAATGACAATTATATCGTCTACGAGTTCATCTTCTTCTGTTGAACCGATAGACGTTTGGAATATTTTCACCATAACTAAGGACCATGTTCCTTTAAGTTATCAACTAAGTCATCTTGTTTTATGTTTGCTTGTATCTGTGCAAAAATAGTTGTAAATGTTTTAAAACTATATCATGTATATATATATTTCATTTAATATGCTTAGCCTTGTAAAAATGCCTATTTAAATCAATTATTTCACTTTAACATTTATATTTTTGCTTGACTATTTCGTATATTGCAAAAACTAATGTTTTATTTCCTAGTACTGCATGTTACAGAGTTGCAGCGTCATTTTCTATGTAGACTTACACATTTGTTTTACACAAGTTATAAGTATTGTTAAATGTAAACAATATGTCTTGTGTGCAATGAAATAATTCTCGTAACAACGTGAGCTTTTGTTAGGGACACAAGCTTCACCTTTATAGAAGCAGTCATTTTATGAACGTAATACTTGAAAGCCATGCTGCTCCGTTTTTTAGTTTTAACTGTCCAAGTATCAAGAAGACTGTTATTTCTGATGACATCCGAGCTAGCTTTGAACGTGTTATGATTGCTTATCTTGCCCACAAGGCATTGGACATTCTATTTGAATCGGTGTATAATTTACGGTTATAATTTATATTCATTTTATGCTCTCAGAGTATTTATGATATGAACACACAAGCATGCATGCAATATTGTCTAGAATTATGACATTTCTCATCATTTTAACTTTATAATTTACTTTATCAATATATACTAAATGAAAAAAGAAACGCAACTCTCAAAAATTTCCGTCATATATTTAATCTACATCACTCTTAATTGCACGTAATATTTAGGAGAAATTCTAAGTTTGATTGTAAAAAAAGAGTTGCATAGTTTCAGAGAAAAGACAAAATGTGCTGTTACAGACATTTTCATCACAGTTCACTTTGTAACACGAAAGTTATGAATGATAGAAGTTACGCTTTGAAAATTTGACCCATTTAATGTAACAAAATTAAAGCATATAACTTCCTAATTTTGCTCACCTGCTTGAGCAAAACGCGTACTCATCAATAATGAAAATTTGAAGGGATAACATTCGGTGTGTTACGGGTTTCTTTAGTACATTTTTCGAAAGGAGAAGGACTAAAGTAGCCATGTACCATTCGATTAACAGCAGCTTATAATACATACATTTAATATGTAGGGAAATTCCCGTGTTGCGTTTCTTTGTTCCTTTAGTACACATTGATATATAGGACCTTTTAATTTAGTTTAATTTACCTGTAGTCACTCACATTTTAACATATATTATAAAAACAATTGGTACATATACCACAATAATTTTACACTAAAAAATTAAGCTAATTTTTACATATTAATAAGTAATTATTTTATGTTAACATTTTGTCATCATATCGGCTATGGACATACATTAATAAGTAATTGCTTTTCAATAGCAATGAAAAACAAACACTTATTGACAAAGATAAAGTCATATATATTTGTACCATAACTCTAATGGGTTTCCTTTATTCTTGCTTATACTTTCCATAAACCTGAAGGCCTGATCCAAAACCGTGCTATAACTGCCGGTATATTTCAGCCGTACTATAAATGACATAGTCGGCAGTTATACCATGGTCTACCCAATTTTACACGCACGTAGTTGAAATGTTTACACACAGCCTGTCAGTCCAAATGTCAATTACCGGCACTGAATGGCTATGGTTCAAAACATGTATAGCATTTTTTTTTCTTATGCGGCCCTCGAAAAGAAGTATCAATCGCATATACTCGAAACATTATGCTATGCATATTACACATAAATATATATATATTTAATCTACATTAAATATATATATATATATATATCGGGAAATATTCCAATTGTAATCTATTATGTCGAATACAACACTTTTAAATTTTAGTTTAATGTGTACTAAGGAACGCTATCAAACGATGGTTATCAACAATATTCAATAGCAATGAAAAAAACACTCACTGGCAAACATAAAGCTATGCATATATACTCAGCAAAAATAAAAAGTATCCACTTTGTTTTCCTGCAAAATCGGAGACAGTAAGAAAGAACTATCATTTGTAGCATGATTTTCTTTTAATAACATCTTTGTTTGATGTTCACACAAACATTCATCGAAATATACCGAATAATAAAAATATAAATCACAGTTTAAAAACATAGGTGTGAAAACGAAATTCACAAAACTGAACAAATGTAAAGGTAAGACAATAGCACAGATTCAGCAGTCTAAGTCGATTCAAATACACAGAAAAATATTCAAAACCTCGCTAATATCTCATGTGTCCACCGTTACACCGATTACACGCAAGAATGCGACGTCGCATACTTCTGACGTAACGACTGACGAATTCTGGAGGTAATGTGTTCCATTCGCGGACAAGTGCTGCTGCAAGGTCCTGAACACTTTGGATAGGGTCATCCTGAAGTATACAACGTCCCAAATTTGCTCGATGCTTCGTCAGTCGTTACGTCAGAAGCATGCGACGTCGCAATTTTTAGTGTATTCGGTGTAACGGTGGACACATGAGATATTAGCGAGGTTTTGAACATTGTTCTGTGTATTTGAATGGGCTTAGACTGCTAAATCTGTGCTATTGTCGCTAATCTTTACATTTGTTAAGTTTTGTGAATTTTGTTTTCACACTTATGTTTTTAAAGTTTGATTTATTTTTTAAGCATTCGGTATATTTCGATGAAATTTTGTGTGAACATCAAACAAAGATGTTGTTAAAAGAAAATCATGCAACAATTGTTAGTTCTTTCTTACAGTCTCAGATTTTGCAGGAAAACAAAGTGGATACTTTCTATTTTTGCTGAGTATATATCGGGGAAAATTTCAATGGAAACCTATATGATCGAATACAGCCTTACTCAATAGACAAATAAAATTCTAATGAAATAGGGTTTTACAGCACACTAACACAAGAAAGGTTATATGGCGCCAAACTGGGATGAACATACAAGGCTCATCCTCCATTTACATCTACATAAAACATGGAACATGGGCCTAGAATCTTCTAACCTGCAGAACTGCAGAGTTGCTGCACATTCTATTGTAGACACTCCATTTACGATGGAGCCTCGTTTCCACATTTGCATATGCGTGCCATGAAGAAGACATTGAAAGGGCATGATAAAAAATGACAAAATGAACATGAAAGGGGGGGGGGGGTGTCCTACCCCTCTGCCTCTAGCAGGATTTGCAGTGGTTGTATTCTGCCCCGGCAACCACACGGGGACAAAACTCTATCAAACGATGGTTTTGTGTTATACATGTACATGTTATCAACAATATTCAATAGCGATGAAAAGCACTCATTGACAAACATAATATAGGGGAATATTCCATTTGTAATCTATATGATCGGATAATACAAAAATACTCAATAGCCAAATCAAACGTTCTAGTTTAACATGTACTAAAGAACGCTATCAAACAAAAACATGCAACAATAGCAAGCTTAACATATAGGCTGTAGCGACAATGAAATATATTTTACGTCCTGACGACTCAATAGTTATGACATATATACATATTGACAATGTTCAACAACAAAACAGGGACATTCAATTCATGTTATGTGGTACTTCTAGCTTCACAAAGGAGTATTATTGTAACTGGTTTACCATGAATGTATACTATAACAAGGGAGATCGATTTAACTTCTAATCGGACAATTTATATCATCTCTATTTATTTTTACCTTATTTCTCACATTAGGAGAGTTTTAATATTTAGACTGTACAGAACCCCTTTGAAGTTAATCATCAAGAATAGGTGAATGAATGGTGTTTTACAAGATATATTCATGATCAAACCACTGTGATACACTACTCGTTTGTGAACTTTCTCATGTTTTTTTCGCATGTCCGACCATGAGCAAATCAGTCCCTAAAAATCCACCGAAAGACCAATAGAAACATATTTAATACCGTTAATGAGACATGCTATTACTATACTACTATATATGGTTATAGAAAAGAAACAACACGTGTTAGTACATTACAAATAAAGCAAAAGATGAATAAGCACATGTTCATGGCGCACGAATATATCATAAAGTGATATGGGTCAGTAGTAAGCACAAATAATAAAAATATACCAATCACAGCAACATAGCATTTGTCATGTTTGGCCTTTCCGGTGTCCCCGAAGTATCTCTGTCGTAGTGGTCTCTGGAACTATCGTCTAACGTAATCGGTTAATTACTGTCAGAGGAGGATATTTATTCTCGGTCATAGCTTCTTAAATTCGCTTTATTCTCGGTCATAGCTTCTTAAATTCGCTTTGTTTTCCTTGAGAATTCGAAGTTAATTCATCAAGATGGCGAATGGCCGTCTTGTGTAGAAATGTTTTATTTGTATAATGTGGGATAACTCTATCTTACATGACATGTGACTCTAACATGAAACATCATGACGTCACAAATATGACGTCGCATATATTCTAGCATGAAATCAAATACAGTCATTGATCATTATGCCTGTACTAAGCGCGTAATGGGAATAATCGATATGTTTATCCAGGTAAGCTAGGATTCCTGGCAGCAATTCTGATCCCGAGGGTGAGATTTCCCTGTCTCAAATGGTTACTCATGATGGATTCTTATAATCTCATTGTATATGATCTAACTATTTCAATCAGTTGAATCGTCGTTGTTTACTAGTGTGCACCATTTATGGTATTACATGTACACTTAAACAAATATTTGAATGTAACGTATTCGATCTGATTACCGCACGGTGCGGTTGATTGTTTTTGCGAAGATGCAGTAAAATGTCCACCTACGCATCGGTTAAGTCAGTGATCCTTTCGATCATTTCGATCAAAATGCGGTGAAGCGCACATTAAACAAACCGCTAAGTTAGAAAACAAGCAAAGGCGAATCTGTAAGATGTGTACTCGTTAACAGAGACGAATCAGCACTAAACTCACCTACATTAGGGTTGAATATGAGTATTAATCAACAACGCATTGAGAAAAGAAATCAACACACTCACTACAAAGACACTATTTATCGACCGAATCAAAACAATAGTAACATGAAAACGAAGTTTCAACCTACATGACGTCACACCAATATAGCTGTTACTCTGCAATTGATACATTGATGTATATACATAAACATGGTGCTACTAGCATTAATTGTTGCATTGCTATTGTATCTGTATTTGTTATTTTTGAACTACTGTAAGAATTATGAACAATAAAACAAATCTAATAAAAAACAAAAAAAAAACTGCATGACGTCAGAAAACTAATATTAGCTTTAGGCAACCAGATACCGAGGCCGGTTTTGGCTAGTGACTCATAACCGCTGCTCCCAATTAAATTCCATTATGTTTATTTCGCTCTTTGGGGCTTTTAATTTTATTAGATACTGGGACCATACGCCGTACGACATGGGGAAGAAAGATACTCCATGTCCACCGCCATATGCATGCCATCTTCGGGATGGTTAAAATTTAATTACTATTGATTTTAATAATATTGAGTTCTGCTCAACCCGGGGCTAGAGGGCGTGAGCGGTAGCTAGCATATTTCACTACCGCTCATGAACAGCCTCAATCAAACCGAGACTGCAATATTTCGTATGTGTCGTTTTCGGCCGTTTCCAAAGGTCCATTATCATACTGTTTTTTGTAGATAAGTTTATCTATAGAGAGTAAGTAATAGAGTTTGAACGAACTTATATTTACAAGAAAGAGAATTTTAACATAACTAACGTTAAAATTCAAATGGATACAGAGGCTGTTGTGACCAATTATTATGCTGTACAATGTATTTTATACTGTACCAGTGAGTGGGTAACAAGATGCACCGCTTTCGGAATAAGCAGAACGTAGAGCCTGTCTAACCTTTGTCATTAAATGGAGACTCATCCACTTAAAATTCGGACCTCTCTTGAAAAAAATAGCAAATTAATGTCTTTGAAACTTGTTTAAAATTAATGGCACAAAGGGAGATCACGTACCACACACTGTGCACTAAAAAGGACGTTAATTTGACAACTAAGAAATGCCCTTACTATGTATGGTTATAGGGGTATATGCGGTTATTAGGTCGAATACGATAGTAATTTTCGGGGTAAAACATAAATTAATTTATTCATTATGTAAATTAAATCAGTTACACCCCTGACTGTACACAAATCTCTATATTTTGCCCATAATGTTCTAAAACCCCGAATACGATTGACCACTATGCTATGCTACCAGAAGGCACTTTTTTCAGCGTCTATGGTTTTCCAGAATGACAGACACGAAGATAATTTTGAACAGTTTTTTCAGTTATAAACTCGTTTCTAGCGGAAAACCATATTTAAATCACGTACTGTATCTCATATTTCTTGCAGATCTCCTTAGTATCACTGCAAGCTATTCTTCACTGTCCATTCATATACAGACAGTTCTAAATTCTGGTCATATAATTAATCGCAAGATTAACGGCTGTTTGAAACGCCTTGTTCACATTCTGCTGTATATAACTTCTTTATCATCTTCAGATGAATCGGTGTCTTTAAAGTGTTCATACCCTTCTTTCCCTCTCTTTTTCATCTTGTAATTCTTAATATGCAGACGTGCATTATATATGCGTCGTTGTCCAGGACTGAACGTAACCCGTTTAATTCTCTGATATTCATTTCTGCTTGTGCTCTGTCTCCTTTTGATACCGTGCTGGATATATCTTTGCTGTGCTGCTAATTTGGAAGTTTCTTCTTTGCTTTTTTGAAGATTAGCCTTCAGTTCCTCTGTGTCTATTTTGTCCTCTTCGTTTATCGCAATTTCATATTTTAGCTCCCTTTCTTTGACTTCTATCGTGTCGTGAAGAAACTTACAATATGCATCGGCATCTCGTCGTTTGGTAATAGTAAAATTGATGTGATGCAGCTGTGTCAAATAAATAAAAATTGAATCAAAACAGCTCTCAATTTTTTTAAATTTCTAAATTATGTAAGATATAACTCTGGATGATTAAGTGTTGTGAACAAGTATGTGTTTAAGCAGTACTTGTCAAAATCCTTGGCGACTTAGGAATATGCATGTATTTTATGAAATGTTCATATATAAATCCATTTTAAAAAATATACAGCAGAGTTATAAGTATTTCTGTTTTGAATTTAACCCTTTTTCATTATATTTGTTATTGCATTTTTCAATGAGTGTGCTGCTTGATTATGTGTTCACACTTATATTACAAATTCCGTTTAGATATTTGCTTTACAATACAATATAGAGGCAGCGTTGTTGATTGTTTTTCCTCGAGAAAACGTGTGAATGAGTTTTGAATGAGCGTACTAGGTATGTTATAAATAAACATTTCAACATGGTCAACCATAAAATGCATTGACATAACTCAGATATAAGTAGATATACCTTTTTAAGTTCCCTACATGCCTTTTGGCATTCTGGACGCCCTTTTAAGCCAGAGCTTTCGTGTTCCAATAAAGCTATCATCTGCTCGAAAAATACATCCACATCTTTAGGATCTTTCAGTGTATTGTCAGTAGAGTGTACGAGAGCGCGTCGCATATGAATAAGCTGTAAAATTGTAAATGGTTAAAGAAAAAACTAAACAAGTAATAGTGTTAATATGTGAAATGTGAAGTATGTGATATTTGAAATCGTAGTAAACTTTACGTAGTCTTTGTTAAATACCTAGAGGTGGTGTTTTATTATTAACCAGTCTACATGGATGACCTTTTTCAATCCATACCCTCTTAAATGTTTGTTGTCGAAAACAGTTTCTATTGAAGAAGAGGATGCAACTGCGAAACCCTTCGAACACCAACTTCTTGGCTATTGAAAGAGAAAATGATGATGTAAGAGCGAACCATAACATTGTATACGTTATGTATATATTGAACAAACCTGCAAACCGAATATCGCCAGCTGTCTTGCACAGTTTGCACCTCTCAACACTCCCTATTGACGTGAAGGTTTAAAACAGGACCAACTAAATATAAGCAGTGAACACTGTACAGGAAGTCAACCCGTAAAGGAAAATTCACAGCATAATACTAAAACAAATACAAAATATAGACTGACATTAACCGTATTTGTGTAGTTGACAGAAATCCTTCTCAACACGAAGTGAGCTACTTGGCGGTCCTCAAACAAGATATTAAATGGTAAACATGTCCAGAACTTATATCAGCAGTGCGCATCCTTGAGTCCTCCACCAACTATAAACGAAATTATCCGTATTCAAGAATCTCCAATACAATATAATAACAAAGACCAAGAACGTTACAGAACTATTTACGTTAACATCTGCTAGAAAATCAATGAAAATCAATTTATTTTATTTTAAATATGTCTTAAACACTGCTTAAACATATATTTTCTACATGTGTGTGTCTGTGTGCGTGTGACCGTGAGTGCGTGCGTGCGTGCGTACTTGTATTTTAAAGTCTAGGTAACACTCACGCTTGAGAAATATAAAACATTATCGATTTTAAAATTTTGTCAGATGCTTTGTTGGGTCAAGGAACATCACGTGAAGCCAAAATTGCTAATGTCAATGTCATATTTTGCGTTATTTTCCCAAAACTTAACCTTGGTTAGGTAACTTAACATCTTCAAATTCCAATTTTGATACAATTTTGATACAAACATATGTGTATGCCATATATTCTGTAAATTTAAGCTTTCAATAAATAAATAAATGGAATCTTTTATTTCTTTAAAAACAACAAATATCTGAAGACAGATAAAAAAATCAATATTTGAAGATTGATAACGGCCACAATCGGCTGTTACCGCATCGGAAGTTGAACGGAAGATTTTGAATCTGATCTTACGTGTTAATTACCATCCCCGATACTAAGAACGTGTTAAGTATCTCCTAAATTCGGTACGTGTTAAGTACCATCCCCGATACTAAGAACGTGTTAAGTATTTCCTAAATTCGGTACGTGTTAAGTACCATCCCCGATACTAGGAACGTGTTAAGTATCTCCTAAATTCGGTACGTGTTAAGTACCAATTATTGAATTCCAAGCATTTCAAGTAAATGTCTAGGTCTAGAGACAAAAGAATGCGCTCATTAGGACAGTTTTTAAACAAAGTTAAGATACATGGACAATAATTGGATTTATTCTTCATTTTAATCTATTTCATTTAACAAATTGACGGCATCCGTGTTTCAAAACATTTGAATCCAGAGAACTCCTCGATTCGTCCAAAAATCTTGAGGTAATCTCAGGAACTAGAGAAGGAACACAGCTGACATATATATCAAGAGAAAGCGCTTTTCCAGCTGCATAGAATGGGCGATATCTTAAGTAAAACTTTCCAATATAAATAGTATTTGCATCGTGTTTTCTTCAATACTTTAGAAAACATTCACCATTTTTTCCGTGTTCGGTACCCTTTTAGTACACGTATTCCCCACACTGTTTCCAATAGGGTCCGTTAATGTATTTACAGTGTGATTCTTTTAAACTCATGCACCTTTCACGCATATTTATGCAAATTGATTAAATATATGCAAATTGATTAAATATATGTACCATTTAAAGTCGATTCTTGATACGTATCAGCGTGTGATTGTCTCATTTTCTTTGTTTGAGACTTGGTCATATGTATTGTTGGCATTGGTGGACATCACTGAACGACACAAAATACCAAGGTCAAGGTCATATTTTGCGTTATTTACCCTAAACATCAGTTTGGTTAGGTAAGTTAACCTCAGGTAACTTTATGTGATTGCCTCACTTTATGTCTTTCATACTTGGTCATATGTATTGTTGGCATTGGTGGACACCGCTGAACAACGTCAAGGTCATGTTTTGCGTTATTAACCCTAGACTAATTTGATTAGGTAAGTTAACCTCAGTTAACTTTTTCTGATACATTTAATTTCTTTCTTTGATACTTGGTCATATGTATTGTTGGCATTGGTGAATATTCACTGAATAACAAAAGTTCTAAAGGTCAAGCTCTTATTTTGCGTTATTTTCCCCAAACTTAACCTTGGTTAGGTAACGTAACCTCAGTTAACTTTATGTGATTGTCTCTCTTTATGTCTTTGATACTTGGTCATATGTACCAAGGTCAAGGTCATGTTTTATGTTATGTACCCTAAACATCAGTTTGGTTAGATAAGCTAACCTCAGTTAACTTTTTCTAATAACTTTAATTTCTTTGTATGATACATGGTCATATGTATTGTTGACATTGGTGAACAACACTGAACGACAAAAATTACCAAGGTTATTGGTCCCCAAACTTAACCTTGGTTAGGTAACTTAACCTCAGTTAACTTTATGTGATTGTCTCACTTTATGTCTTTGATACTTGGTCATATTTATTTTTGGCATTGGTGGACATCGCTGTACGACAAAAAATACCAAGGTCAAGGTCATAGTTGCGTTATTTTCCCAAACTACACCCTGGTTAAACCAATTAACCTCAGTAACTTAATTTCATATGATTACCTCGCTTTCATTTGTTTGATACCTGGTCATATGAAGTGTTGTCTTTGGTGGACATCATTTAAGAACAAATTTAATAAAATATTTCATATATGCCGTTTGCCGCGGTGGGCGAGACACCCTCAGACCAAGGTCTTATTAAAAATATCTTCCACTTCATTTAAGTTATAGTATTTGACAATTATTTCGATCAAACGAGTTTTTGGACCGGTGTACCTTTCGGTTTCTACAATTAAAGATACATGTAAATTACAGCATCTGATTTGGATAAACTATTCCGTTGACCTCGTGAAGAGTTCATTTAAACGTAGAATTTTAAAATTTAAGCAATGTGGATTAATTATCTTGCTCAAGGATAAATAACGTGACCGTGGCGAGGATCGAACCCACGACCTCTCGATCTGGAGTTCGGCGCTCTACCTCTGGACCACGCACTCCATGGATCCAGTGGCGGGTTGACATGTGTGTGGGTGTAGGGAGTCCGCCCCAACTTAAATATCTGACTCTTTGAATTAGACGTCATGCCGTTTGAAGTCATGAAGAAATTGCGTCGTGAAGTGAGAAGTCACAATACTGCCGTGTAATTAGACGTGAGGAAATATTGAATTGAATGTTGTTTAACGACTCAACAACACACCATATGTTAGTTGGAGCTGCCACATAGAGGGGTAATGCTAAATGAGAATCAATGATCCTGTCCTACTCTTCCTAACGAATATATTCCTACGTTCTTTAACGTGCTCGGATGATACACGGGACCGCCAAGTTTACGTCCGCATCCGACAGACGAGGATTAGAGAAAGAACTCACGAATGGTGCCAGCGAAAGGGAAATCGAAAAGTCATGAAGCTAGAACTAAGAATGTAAAATGTCACGAAATTAGAAGTAAGGAATAAGAAAAAATTAAAATCGGTAGGAATGAAATCATTAGTCCCTCTAGGGGGATTCCATTAAATGGAAATGCTCAACTTTATAGTACTGCCATACTAGAATACCACGCCGTAGACATGGCATTATAGCCCAAATAGTCACAATATTCTGATACCAGGCCGATCAGTCCTAGCAGCCCTACCATTTATATTATGAGTGTCAAGCAATTGTGCCACTAGTAAACGTTTTATGAAGTCTTAGTATAACCCGGTCAGAGTTTGAATACCCGACCTCATACATGCGATGTGAACTCTACTGTTATTACATCACAGATAAATATTCGATTGTTTGAGTTGGTAGCTAATACTGTTATTTAATTTAACATTTTGCAAGACGTTTATAAACATCGCATATTATTTACACATGTTTCTTAACATAGATTTGTGGTGGCCGAGTGGTTAGCATCCATATATTGGCAACATGTCCGAGGTCCCGATTTCGATTCCCAGTGGAGCCACATCTCAGATTTTAAAAAACCGCACTCAAAAGTGTTTTACTCGGGCAAGGTACTTTAAAAGTATGCCATCTTTAAAGGCGGATGTTAACCCGTTATTCTCGTTGCAGGGAGGCTATACCCATTGCACGTTTAAGATCGCAGTGTTAGTTAGTGATTCACAGCCATGAACCTAAGTCTTATCTCTGTTCTGAGGCTGCATATATCCTCAATACTGGGTTTGGAATTTTAAAAAACAACAACATATGGGAATGTAAAATTAAAATAAAATCCAAGCAATAATTGACATTAAAATATGTCTATAGTAAAAAACGCTAGACATCTGTCCGTTACAAACAAACAACACAATTATTGAAACCTTTGTCATATTAACGCGATCTTTTGCTGTCTGGGGTGTCGCTGCAAGCATTTTCACTGTAAGTAGCATGTCTCCGTTTGTATTATTATCATTACTATTTGTGTTCTGCTCCCATTTATCATGATCCTTATGAATTAGCGTTTGTTTAACAATTTTAATACACTCATCGGTACATGTTTTTTTCACATACTATGCAATATTGTATTTCTTAATCAATTATAAATGCCAAAAAACATGTGCCTATCAAAAAATTACAGTTAAATTAAAAAAGCTGATAAAGCACGTCATTTTAAGACGCCCATCATGTTGAAACTAAAAAAAAAGCTGTTGGAGAAGAAATTTGAGTTAAAAATGCTCTAAAGCGACAATAAAAAAACACCCAGTAATCTGTTTTCCGATTTTCTGCACTTTCCATTTTGGGTAAAAGTCTGACATAATAGTAAATTGTGTTGTTTGCTATTTAAAAGATAATAAAACATCAGCATTGTGAAAAAACCCCCCAAAAACTGAGACGTTTAGAGCGTTCACGTCATGGGCATAATCATTTCCCGATGTCACGTGCTAGGAATGAAAAAAGAAAGCGTGTTTAAGATCTTTTTTGTGGCCGTTTTCCAGCCATAAGGCATCGCTTGATTTTTCAGTATGACCGGATGAACATGAAAGGGTTTCACGCACCAAGCGATCGTTACAATATTTGTTCAATACCATACCTATTTCTGTACGCAATATCTCGGTTCAATCTATTAGTCTAGATCATCTGAGACGCTTGCTTTTTTATAAGGACAAAAGTTTGTATTAAACGAAAACCGGATGGAACCAGAATCGAAGTGAAGAAAACAACCATTATTCTTATAATAACGAGACATTTTAAATTGTCACGTAATAATGAGAAATTGTCACGTAATAACGAGAAAACTCCACGTAATAACGAGAAAAAATATTCATAATAACGAGAAATGTTCACGTAATAACGAGAAAAATCCACGTAGTAACGATATATGTTCACGTATTACGTGGTGGGTGGGTAGTTGGGTGGTGAGTGGGTAGGTAGGTGATTCGGTGGGTGGGTTTACGGTAGGTAGGTAGGCAGGCAGGCATGCATGCAGGCAGGCAGGCAGGCAGGTAGGTAGGTAGTAGGTAGGTAGGTAGGTAGGTAGGTAGGTAGGTGTAGGTGGGTGGGGTTGGTTGGTTCGTTGGTAGGACAGAATAACTAACTTTAAAGTCAGTAAATAACTTTTGATTACTAACACCATGGTATAAAATATACGTATGCACATGTTCATGTTGTTATAATTATAATTATAACGGACATGTAATTTCAATAACCTGATGTGCTAATATGTCGATACATTCATTTTCCATAAGCGCTGTTAAAGGCAGAATATGCTAATAACACATCAACAGAAATAGTGACGAAGCACTCGGAAGCGTTACAACTTAGAGAATTACGCTAACAAGTAAACTGAATACAATTAAACTGTATGTCGAATAAATATGTGTGTATCCCTACACGCTGTGCCGACGCTAAGCACAACATAGGAGGTGTGCAGAACCAAATGATTTATTTATAGCACAGGTAATGTTTATGTAAACAAAAGAGTTAAAAAGTCAGCGTGCCGTTTTAACGAAGCGTACATTTCTAATCAATTGTTTCTACAACTACTGCTACACTACCACCCCCATCTCTACTACTACTACTACTACTACTACTACGACTACTACTATTACTACTTCTACTACTACTTCTACTACTACTACTACTACTACTACTACTACTACTACAACTATAACTACTACTACTACTACTACTTCTACTACTACTACTACTACTACTACTACTACTACTAACTATATTATTACTACTAATACTTCCACTAGGCCATTTCAGATTCTTATGCATCACTCTTGTAAAACTAAACACACACTATTTACTTTTTTTGCTCCAGCAATAATGCCTGATTTATTTCTGCATAACACATGTCATACATGTCATAGTTAGAGAGACTTTTGCGGGTTGAACATTACTGAGTAAGAAACATTGTTTAGGGTATTTTTTTACTGAATGTTGAAATAATGCCCTCTACCTTTCTCATAATTTCAACATATCCGAATCCGAAAGAAACATAAAAGATAGAAATAAAAGTTATATCTGTAGCATCTGAAGAAGATAAAAATAAATAGAAGATGAAAGAAAAAAACAAGGAAGATTAAGGCAAGCACGAACAGATATGTTGAGAAGAGGGATATAATTGGTTAAACGTCAGGGACAAGTAACAAGTAGGAGGTTGAAGGGCCACCAACTACGTGCATTTTTTGGAAGATGATTGAACCAGTGACTGCCTTGGGAAAGTTAATTTAAAAGAAGTGTGGTTTACTGGGTTTGTGGAGATGCAATCAGAAAGTAGAAAACCCATTACATCTGAGCAATATGGAATAGAATGAGATCAATGCGCAGCTGCAACTGCTGTCGCAGATACACTATGGTATACTCCAGGAGTTGGCTGCAGATATGATCATTTCAGTTAAATGTGAGAGGTAATGCCTTATCAGTTCGAAAACTTGCCAATTTATAAAAGCCTTAGTTTTTGAAAAGATAGGTGGTCTGCGTCTTCCACTTAAAATTGTCAGCGTCATACATAGCCTAACATGTGCAGAAAATGACGCAACCAACCAACCATTGATACAATTCAGCATTCACATTTTCATTTATGACCACTATCATGAGAAGCTGATACGAAGTCGAACTCACTGACCACTTAGCTGGGCTCCTATAATTGGAAGTAACTCTAACAAAAGATAACAATGAAAAACACCGTGCACATGGACACAACTATGGACGGATGGTCAGTTGGACGTACTGATGGTATTACTAGTAATACTAGTAATGATAATATAACAATGTCATCATGATAACCCCACCTGACAGGATGATTTCGTTTATCTTTTATGCAATATATAATAACTGTATAATTATTTACATTAATATAAATGTAATGTCACGTACGCTAAGACTAACAATTAAATTGTTCATGCCTGAAACCACTAGACATTTGTGTATACACAGCTGTGTTAGCTGGATACTACAACCTCGTAGCCGGAGGAAATGAACTGAAAATAACTGCTCATGAGCATTTCGTTACACGTCTCCGCATGAGTGGGTTTTTCAAGTCCGTACCCACCTCCTATTTGGTTAGTAAACTAAACATTATTGTAATACAAGTTTAAAAGTCAATACTTACATCTTCCGTTACATGTCGTTCTAATGATTTGAACAAGTTGCAATTGTGAAGAATACGAAACACAGCCCCTGGATCCAAATCGCTCGGACCAGAACTGTTCGCATTATTAGATCGCAAGAACATCTTTGCTACCATCCAGTGATCTTTCGATAAGCTGTCAGGACCGTTATTGCTCCAACATATATTATCAATTGGTTTAGGCCTATTTGTATACACACGCTCCAGTTTCACTATTTCATCAACTATGTTTTTACAGTCTGAACACTCTGAACACTTCTTTTTAATGTTCTCTAACGCCTTTCTTGATGTTATGTTATGTGTTCCATTTTGTAGAATTTTTAGATGTTTGTGTTTATCACATGCATTGTCTCTTACGAAAGATGAGAAGTTTTCTTCTATATAACCATGTAGAGCCTTTTTTGTAGTCACTAGTCCTTGCATACATTTGCTCCAATTCCTGCAGTTAGATGAGGTCAACTCACGCCAAACACCTTTAATTGGAACTGAAGTTTAAGATCATAACACGTATACAAAAATAGCCTTGTTCAGCATTGTTTGCATAACATAACACAGTAGACTACATTTGTAAAATGGATGAGGCCCAGCAATACATTATAATACTAAATGCTTAGGTAACGATTAACGACCCACCAACATAGACACGTCATTGACCAAATTCTGTATTTGAACTCTAATGCTTGCATGTACACACAAATACATTCATTGCGATTTCACTTTTGCGAACTTTTAATACTGCATGAAGTTATTGTGCAAGTCCTAACACATGTTTATTTCATACTGTGCATTTACTGTTATTTTCTCTATTGATGTCAAACTTTAAAACATACAATAGCTTTTCTTAATAGTTAAACATATGCATTTACTAGTATTTCGAGCAATTTCCATGTATTTATCAATGGTCTGAAACAATTAAGGCCGCGGTGTGGGGATGTCTATCAGAGGGCGATTATTATTAATTAATTAAACACGATTTATGTTTCAATTCTCGCCATTGTGACAGCCACTCGGCGTCTAAAACACCCAGTGTGCATTTAAAATATTTATTTGTAACTGTTTATTTTTTCTATTCCTCACAGCGTTATTGTTTAGTTATACATACATACGTGCATCTAGTGAATATACGAGGGTGCTTCAAAAAGTTCTGTCACTAGGCATATATCCTTTGAACTGGATATTACACTGAGATAAAGTACTGTATTTATAGTACTACTGGGTTCGCTCTCTTAAATACCACAACAAAAATGAAAAAAATTCCAGTTATTTATACCCCTGAATTACCTCCCCCTACCACACCTTTTGGATACTGGCATCTCTGAAAATGTCCTTGTTCCTTGTATTACTATGTTTTCATATATTTTTACAAATCCTAGTCCTTCAGTGTTTAAATTTTATATTCAACACATTATTGTAGGAATTTTGTCCAATGTTTAGTGAAAATATCGATCATCCCAAAAACGCTGTTTAAGGAGACTGCCCTTTTCATTTAATGTCCATTTATCATTAAATTAATTTTACACGTTAGCTTAAAATGTTGATTTCTAAGACAATGCCTTTTCATCTACCATGCTTAAATTCTGAATCTTGTTATGCACAGATATAACTGGTAATGTATGAGAAATTTTCAAAGGTCTTCGACAAGTTCTTAAAGAGAAACAGGCATTTAAAAAAGTAACAATTAACATACCTGACAAAACTCAGGACGAAAATGCCTCAGTATGTACAAAGTGATGTGTATTAAATGTTCCATAACTTTCGTCACACAAAAGATACAGCATTTATTTTACCATCAATGGAATGGTATTGAAACCTTCTTTCATTTGGTACCAAACATCAATACTCACAACGAGCACATAATTGTTAAAACGCGTTAGTGACAGAACTTTTTGAATGACCCTCGTATTTTATCATTATTATTTTTTTCGAAACGTACTGAAAATTAGGATGCTTCCAGTAGTATGGCTTGATATATTTTAAACGGGTTGAAATCACTAATTCTTCATTCCAACTTTGAATAAATGTATCATTTAATCGTTGTTTAAAAATTGACATAAAACCTATTGTATTTCCAACGCCATGGAATAACCAGACATGATTAAAACTAAGTTTATCAAAAATTGCCCAATTTCGTTTGTTAGGATATTTTGCCATATCATCTAACATCATATTATACACAATGGTTATGTACTTTGTATCATTGCTCTCAACAATCTTAAACCAAAAGTTTATATTACTATGAATTCTATAATTAATGAGTGTCTGTTCATCATAAATAAAGTTATTCTGCGTCTGTATTTTTACATCTATTACATTTTTACAAAATAATAAATGTGTTCTCTCTATTTTATCTCCTTTAGCAAATCCCAAAATATCTCACATCCATAGTTCAATATAGGCAATATCAATTTGTCAAATAGACTCAACATGTGAGATACTGACAAATTATTAAGTATATTTCTTTAACTGGAATATGGCTTTTAATGCCTGCCCACTTAATGTGCTAAATGTTTTTACAAACGATCCTCCGGTAGAAAAAAACACCTAGTTAAACAAATGTATTAACAAAATCAATAGCAACTTTACCATACTTAAAATGTAAACCCCTTGGCAAACGGCCTCCTTTTCTAAAAATCATGACCTTCGATTTATTTACATTAACCATTAATTTCCATCTATTACAATATTTATAAAGCAAATTCAAACCCTGCTGTAAGCCCTTTTCCGTTTCAGACATGATGATAATATCATCCGCATACAAAAATAAAAATATTTTCAACATTCCAGTTCCAATGCCATTATACCCATTTAAAGCAAAATGTTCTTCTAAGTCGTTAATATACATCGAAAATAAAACAAATGTTGTATTCATTAGAGTCAACTAAGATTTTTCTTGAAGTCAGGTCAACCATAAGTTTTATTTTGTGTGTGATTTTATTTATATATTTTATTTTTATTGGAAACTCATGTATTTTCCCCATGATTGCTTTTCAAAAATGTCTTGTTTCATTTTCTTACAGGCTATACATTTATCAACTTTAAATGTAGTTTTTAAAAATTGTTAAAAAGTAGGATCAGTGTTTATTTTTAATTTTGATTGCATTTTCTGGCAGTAAGAAGGATACTATATTTAAACAACATCATTTCCAAAGATGATGTCAGTTAATGACCATATTGAATTAATGTCCTTACATTTATCATGTTTATTATGAAAGAAATTTTCAAGTTCTTGCCAAAAATATTTTACTACATTTCAATAATTTCATAGAATAGGTGTTTTATTGTTTCTATGTCTTCATTGCAAAAAGAACAAAGATATGTCACTGTAACAGTATAAGAAATATATCTTATTTAAAGTAAATAGTTTGTTCCAAATATTATATGATTTATTCTAAATTCCAACCATTGCAGATTTGTGTCTTTTGTTGATTTTAAAGTTAGATGAAATGAAAGGTAGATGAAATAATTTAAACCAGTATATAGTGTGTGTAATATGCAACTGGTTTATCAATTTTCTTTTTGCAGTTTTATTGGATAGCATTGCATTATAAATGAATCTGCATGTGTTTTCATCTTTAAGAATTACTCCTATATGAGGCGGTATTAAAGGAGTAACTGTTGAACTATTGCTTGGGAAATCTGGAAAGTAAAATGTATTCAGATAACTTCTGATTGATGCCACTATTCCTTCATATTCAAGAAAATTGGTTTGAATAATTGAATGTTAATTGTTTGTCTAAATTATATTAGTGTCAATACATTTCCGTTATGGTCATTATGTCGTTTATGAAAGTAACTCCTCCTAAATACTAATGCCTTAAAAAAAGTTTGTCCGACATTAAAATGTGAATTATGCCATTAAGGGACACAATGAAATTTACTCCATGACTTTGGATCTGAATTTCATTCAACGGTCTATAGCGGATAAAGATCTTTCCAGAATAGATTATGTTTTTTATTTCTAGATAATTAACATAATCAGCACCAACACTAGATAATTTTAAAACATATGCATACAAGTCATTGAAAATTTTCAGAGACTTTTTTGTCTGATAATAATCTTCTGATCCAAGTAATTTTGAGTGAAATAAAGGATATGTCCAAATCCAAAATCGTCGCCATTTGAAAAAATAACGGTAAATGGCTAGTGAGAACTATATACAACAGTGTAAGTGTAACTAATTTATAACATGCTTCCGGGCACGCAGTATGAATAACAACAAAAGGCCAAGATCAATTAGCGACCTAGATTCAACAAGTACGTTGAATAGCAAACTTGAAACGTCGGTCAATAGTGACACATTAGACAACAAAGACAAGAAAAAAAGTAAACAAAAAAAGAGCAAGGGTAAAAAGGGAAAAAAACTTAAAGTCATGGAAGAAAGTATGGAAAAAAAGGTGTCTTTGACACAGAAGATTGACGAGATCAATAACAAATTGAGCAACATTTTAACAAAAGACGACAAAGACTTCATAAAAAATATTTTCATGGACACCTTGGAAGCAATGAAAGAAAAAATTATAGGTACGATTATTAAGAGAGTTGAAGTTCTAGTAGGAGACATGCACGACAAGGCAATATAAATAGAGAATTTAAAGAAAGAGGTTAACGTAAGCAAATCAAAAAACGAAGATCTTCTAAACACAAATAAAGCATTAAACGACGAGTTAATGAAAGAGAAACGTGAAAGGAGTGAACAAATGAATGATCTCGAACAATACGGAAGACGAAATAATATTCGCATATCGGGCCTGTCGCATGACAAAGAAGGTGAGACATCCCAAGAAACAACTGCGGGAATAATCACTATTCTTAACAACAGACTGGGCCTTAACCTTTCAATACGTGATATTGACATCGCCCACCGTCTAGGCAAATATGATAAAAATAAACACAGACCAGTTATTGTCAAACTTCTAAACAGACAAGTGAAGAGTAACATTATCCGCAATGCGAAAAATTCAAAGGGTCCGCCATTTTCGCCAATGAAGATCTAACCCATACCAACCAGGAGGTACTGTCCTCGCTACGTCTAAAAGCGAGAGATACCATCGCCAAAAGTTGGTCGTTTGAGGGAAGGCTATTTGTCAAGAACTACACCATAGAAGAGGTACGATACAAAGACTACGTAAAGTGGTTAAGCCTACCGTGGCCGCAGTAAAAATAAACTCATGGATGTCGTAAAATTATAGTAATATACACAGTTTTAACTCGAAGCATACAGACAAACACTTTTCTTTTTACAGATTAACAGAAACGATAACGTTTATAAATGAAAAACAACATAGACTTTCCTTTGAACACAGAAGAACTTTACCAATACAGAACAGACAACCAGTAATACATAATTCTGTTTCAGAAACTTAAAGACAGTTACCTATAATTTATATTGATGTAGGCCACAGACCTAATAACAAATATATTAATATGTATGTGTGTAAGCCCATGTGTAAGCCCATATATACCCATTTTGAAGACAGTAAGACATATCTCTGTTTCAGGAAATTAAAGGCAGAGACACCTTTATATCGTTGTAGGCCTATAGGCCCATTTAATTAGTAATAACAGTAGATATGTGTGTAGATGTATATATGAATAAGAAAAGAATATTAAACATGTTAAATAGACATAACAAATATATGTATATGACCATAAAATTAGGAAAACGCAAATAATTACACCCCTCAATCTATAAGGGAGACAGCCTCTAATATACTACTTTAATGTGTAACAGAGTTATCTAGTCCTTGAAGAGATAGTCGACAAAATGTCGCGAAATGCTATAATACTATAACTATTGCGTGTATCACGACACGGTTTTAAGCTGAGCTCTAATCTGATACCGATCTCCATTTTAATATGGAGGAGAACAAGAACTCTGACTAATATATGTAATATTGCAGGTAGATTTATATAAATAACTACATGCAACTATTAGCGATCCAATGTAATTTTTCAATTTACGGTTAAAAAAAACAACAGAACACCACAATAACACATATATGATATCATATATCTATGGGTACATTTTAGGTTCATCAAGTTATTTGCTGGTATTGTTTTGTATATATGATTAAATCTATTAAATGTATAGGTTGTGACCTCGCGGGTTTTGTGACCGATTATAATTATCTGAACAAACTATAATACATACCTTCAAAACACGCCGTTCCTAAAGCATGGTATCGATAATTACAATTAGCATCTTCACGGACGTGTGACCCATTGGAATTATCCGTATAAAATATATATGTAACACTAATCTTTAAAGGGATACTTGGTAATTCTGTATCATAGATCGATTAAAAAAATTAACATCTCGATATATTAATTGAGAATCCGCGAGTTTTAAAAAAACAATCGAGTGTGCCAAGTGTCCCTTTTAAAGTGAAAATCGGGACCCATTAGAATGATCTGTATAAACTATATATGTAGCATACTCTTTAAAGGGACACAAGGCAATCCTGAATCATAATCGATAAATAAAACCAACATCTCGATATGTTAATCGAGACGCCACGATTTTAAGTAAAAACAATCTAGTATTGCCAAGAGTCCATTTAAAGCGAAAATCATTCCCTAGACCTTCCCTTTTCAACTTTCTTTTTTTCGAGAAAAAGGTCGGTCTAAAGGGAATAGTGTAATAGCCTATTGCTAACTTATATAAGAATGATCTGTATAAACTATATATGTAACATACTCTTTAAAGGGATACAAGGCAATCCTGAATCATAATCGATAAATCAACATCTCGATCTTTAATCGAGACGCCGCGATTTTTAGTAAAAACAATCTAGTTTTGCCATGAGCCCATTTTAAAGTGAAAATCGTTCTCTAGACCTTCCTTTTTCAACTTTCCTTTTTTCGAGAAAAAGGTCGATCTAAAGGGAATAGTGTAATAGCCTATTGCTAACTAATATAAGTATAGCGGATTGGTTCTAGTTCGAGCTTTAACATATACAATAGTAATATTAACATTATAATTTATTCTAGTTTTGTTTCATTGTACGGCTAGTCAATGGTGGATATATTTATAAAACATTTAGAGCGTCGATTACGATAAACTGTAGAGAATAAAATTAATATGTCGCTTTAGGATAGCTCAATTTTGAACAATGGTTTCACAAGTCGAAAGGCGTGAGCGAAATTGTGTTCAATTGTAATAAGACTAATAGTGAATTGATACCGGATACTTTACCGTAAGTGTGCATCCGAAAATAAAGGGAAATCCTAGAGTATAACGAGACCAACAGTATGGGTCACTTTAATACATGTATGCTCAGAATGTGCAATGTACATTATATATAAGCGCATAGTAATTAATTATATATACAATGAACAATGTAACACCATGGATAGCGGTATTATACAAATAAAAAACGCTTGCTACCTCAATGATATTATCTTACATTGTCATGTTTGATATACAGTGTTGGCCAATATGTGGTGCACAAATACGGCCATATGGTGAGTGCATGTGAAACGCTCGATCATGTTTTTCAAAGTAAGGGACAAGTTAAATGTCATAAGTTTGATTTCCAATTAAAAAAATCAAAGAAATATTTACAAACCAATCCTAATGAATCAGAAATAATCCTCAACTTTTTTAATATTAATAAATGATGGTGCTGGCTATGTTTTTCACTTTTTTGGTCTTCATGCATATTGTTGTGAAGTTAAATACGTAGTAAAGATAACATTATGTAGTGTTCTTCTGTAACGATATGTGCATAGAATACACCCACGAGTACACTCGTAATAGTAGAATCATTGTTTAATGTACATGACTGTGGTTAACAAGGATGTTTCTCTAAACTATTTACGAGTACTTCCGGTATAGTTAAGTAGTATGCATATTGTTCACGTTTCCGTTGTTGTTGTTGTTGCTGTTTTGTTTTGTTTTTGTGTATTTGTGTTTTATATGCTGTGTGAGAAAGAAGACATACTACGTTGTTTTTTTTGTGTGTATGAATACCTTCGCAACAGATTGCTAATCGTTATTTAATGTTTATAATAGTTCTTAAGGGTGCTCGTGTCGTGTGAGAGAAAAAAACATCCCACTTCTTTAATTGTGTGTGGGTAAATATATAGATGCATAAGTTTACGATCTCTATTGACGTTAAAGTTATGCTGAGCGAAAAAAAATATCATACCGACTGTTTAGTGTGCGAGTGTATATATCTATATTAATAATTGGTACATAATAGAGGCTTTTTAACGGAACAGGAATAATTTACGTCGATAGGGCGGCGACTTTTCTTGCTAATTATTTGTATGTAACATCGAAATGTGTTTAATGACTTTTTCACTTTCATCCTTCATGTACTTTACCCTTTTCTTTCCCTTTAAGTTCGAAAAAATATACAAAGATAGTAATGGATACAACTATATGTTCGTTTAATGTGAGAGGGCTGGGAAGTAAAAGCAAGCGATATCAAATGTTTAGTTGGCTTAAATCACAATCATATGCGATCTGTTTTTTACAAGAGACACATTTAACTAAGAAAGATGAAACTATCTGGAAGAAGGAATGGGGAGGGGAAGCATATTTTAGTGGTAATAATACAAATAAAGAAGGCATCTGTATATTAATAAATCCAACATTTCGATTCAACCTTATAAAATATACGGACATAGTTAGTGGTAAAATTCAAGCTTTGGAAATAAGTGTTGACGACAAAGAATTAACATTAATAAACTTATATGGCCCGAACGTAGACGAAGCATCCTTCTTTGAAAAATTAGAAACCTTTATTTTACAAAACGACGAAAATTCCTTTATACTTGGCGGCGTTTTCAATACAGTTTTAGACATAACACTGGATAAAAATATGGCAGACAAGACACGCATAAAAAATGTAGGGAAAAAATAACTCAATTATAAATACAAACAATCTTGTAGATATTTGGAGACATTTTAACCCAAAAACACTTCAATATACATGTCATTCAAATACTAAACCACCAATATCTAGTAGGTTAGACTTCTTTTTAATATATGATAATCTTGTAAATTATTCAAATAAAAGTGTTAAAAAACCCGGTTTTAAATCGGATCACTCCATTACTATCATAAGCTTTGACTTTGTAAAAATAATTAAAGGACCTGGATACTTTAAAATAAATAACAGTCTTTTATTAAATACTGAATACCAAAATGTCATAAGAAATAATATTTAACAAATTGCAGAAATAAACAAAGATTCAAACCCGAACACTTTATGGGAAATACTGAGAGGCACAATTAGAAACGGAACAATAAAATATGCTACAACAACAAAAAGATTAGATCGCGAAAAAGAGAGTAAATTGATATTAGATATACAGAACATAGAACAAAAACTTCAAATATTACTAAATGTTAATGACATAGAAAATACAAAAATCGAATTAGAGAATAAAATACAAGAAATGAATGAACTGATAGATACAAAAGTAAAAGGAATAATAATACGTTCAAAAGCACAAATTATAGAACAAAGTGACAAAAATACAAACTACTTTTCAAATTTAGAAAAAAAGAAGGCAGAGAGAAAATTAGTATCAAAATTAATCGTAAATAATAAACTAATTATGAATCAAAAGGAAATACGAGGCGCACAAACCGATTTCTATTGTAATCTTTACAAAAAAAGCGAAACAACAACCTCTAAGTACGACTTTTATAATAAATCAATGAACACTCTGAATGAAACGGATAAGATTAAATGTAATGGGCTACTAACTGAATATGAAAGTGCTATAGCTCTTAAACAAATGAGTAATAATAAAAGTCCAGGATCGGATGACATCACAACCGAGTTTTATAAAATATTTTGGAACGACATCAAATTATATCTCTTAAAATCACTTAATTACTCTCTGCAAATTAATAACATGACAGAATTACAAAAACAAAGCATTATAACTCTTCTACCTAAACCAGGGAAAGATACGGCTTATATAGAAAATTGGCGTCCAATCAGTCTCTTAAATGTCGATTATAAGATAGCTACAAAATCCATAGCAAACAGAATAAAAATGGTTTTACCATCATTAATAGATAGTTCACAAACTGGTTTTATAAAAGGTAGATACATAGGCGAGAATATAAGGTTATTATTAGACCATGTTGAAGACTACAATCAACCGGCATTGTTATTTTTTTCAAATTTCGAAAAAGCGGTCGACAGTTTGAACCAAGAGTTTATTCTTAAATGCTTGAAACATTTTAGTTTTTGGTGACTCTCTGATTAATTGGGTAAAACTCTTTTATACAGATGCTAAAAGTTGTATTATTAATAACGGATTTATTTCTGACTTTTTCCCAGTAGAACGCGGTGTTCGCCAAGGATGCCCCTTGTCCCCATATTTATTCATTATTTGCATTGAGCTTATATCTTATGAAATAACAGATAACAAAAATATTAAAGGAATAGTTATAAATGATCAAGAAATTAAACAAACTTTATTCGCAGATGATGCATCGTTTCTCTCAGATGGAACAAGGAAATCTTTTGAAACATTAATGGATGTTATAAATAATTTTACAAATAGATCAGGACTCAAATTAAATGACTCCAAATGAACAGCGTTAAAGGCAGGCTCACTGAAAAATTCGGATTTTAAATATTGTCCAAAAAATAAATTTCATTGGTGTTCTGATCAGGCAAAAGCACTAGGAATGTACTTTCATACCAGTAGAAACAATATAATAGCCTTAAATTTAGATCCGAAGGTAGAAGAATTCAAACATTGTTCGAAAAGCTGGCAGCACAGAAAACTTACGCTACAAGGAAAAATTACTGTCATAAAATGTTTTGCATTCCCAAAAATTATATATCCTCTAACGGTTCTGCCTAACCCTCCAAAAGAAAAGATCAAACAAATTAATAACCTAATGTTCTCATTCCTATGGGATAATAAACCAGATAAAATAAAAAGGAAAACAATTATTCAGGATTATGAAAATGGAGGAATAAAAATGATTGACATAAATAAATTTCATAATGCATTAAAAGCAAATTGGATAAAACGAATACTAGATACTAAAAACAACGGCAAATGGAAAATATTTTACACAAAAGAATAAAACAAAGTCGGAGGACAGCTCTTATTAGATTGCAATTTAAACAAAGCAAGTATTCTTAAATTATTTCTAAAAGACAACTTTTATCATGTTTATAGAGATATTATATTAGCATGGAATGAAATGAAAGAAAATAAATGTAACTAAAATGTTAGCCAAGAAATAATATGGGATAATTCGAATATCAAAGCTGGTGGGCGTACTATCTTTTATAACGATTGGTTAGAAAGAGGAATTAAACTATTAGAACAAATTCTTGACTATAGAAAAAAAGAGTTTTATACATTTCAGGAAATAAGCGAATTATATCAAATTCCAAACAAAGATTTTTTAAAATACTCCTCGATAATAGCAAGTATACCTAAAGAATGGAAAGAAAAGATAAAACATGAAGATATTAATGCAGAAAGAAACAAAAGTTTCCTACATAAATTTCTTAATACTAAACAATCAAATACATTATTATACAATGTCCAGATATAAAATGATACAGAAACTGACATGGAAATAAAACCACAAAAAAAATGGGAAAACATGTTTACAGATATAGAATGGAAAGACGTCTATATCACACCAATAAAATCGACAATAAATATAAAATTAAGGAACTTCCAATATAAATATTTAATGAGAATAATGCCCACAAATACATTGCTATTCAGATACAAAATCGTTCACTCAAGTCTCTGTGAATGGTGCAGTATGAACATAGAAAGCTTAAATCATCTTTTCTGGGAATGTATGCATATTCAGCAATTTTGGAATGAGCTGCACATATTGTTAAATACGTTAAACGTAAACATCGATTTCAATCTAAGAACCGTCTGTTTCGGAATTCAAAGGCAAGAACAGGCTATAGATATGAAGAATTTCATTATTTTAAGTGCGAAATATTTTATATTCATTAACAAATGTTTAAAATCCGTGCCCGAATCAAACAAATTCAAGAAATATTTATTAAGACAAATAGAAATAGAAAAGCAAATAGCGATGAACCATGACCAATTAGACAGCCATGATATCAAATGGCGAAACTTCCAATAAATAAATTGGTATTAATTAAAGTAAGATATAATGCATTACCGAAAACAACAAAAGGGGAAGCAAAGCAACTTTCTTTTCTGTCCGAAATCTCTTCTCTTCATTTTAGTCTCCATATTTTTTTTTTTAACCTTACATAATTCTATTACCAACTGCATACTAAAATATACTCTTCTATACTTTCAAAACTTGGAGATATCTCTCTTTTCAATAACCTTCGTCTGTAAACAAGAAAATTATTTCATCATAAATATAAACTGTAGTTTAAATAGTATTTATTATATACCATATGCTAATGCGCATGTATAATGTATCAAATGGATGATGAAATAAAACATTGTATAACAAAAAAATAAAATAAAATAAAAAAGCTCTGTATTACTGTATTTTGTCCAATGTGTGGTATTCTTTTAGACCAGTTTAATAATAAAAAAGTACGTCCAATATTCTTTCTTCGAAGTTAATATCTAACATTCTTTCGAGATCAACACAACAGTATATATCCAACACGGTGCAGTCCTGGAAATGCCCGGGAAAGTTACTCAGCCATGTCGTGTTATTAAACAGGCATTTACTGTTACATACTCAGCAGGGTGCATGTGTTAAGTACTTGTTAATAAACACAGCACTGAGCAACACTGATCAGAGATATCAGGTTGAACTGGTAAGACAAGAACAGATGGGAAGTTTGTGGTTTGTAAAACTGCATGTATAAAGAAAATCACAATACCGGTTTAATGTATGAAATTTAATTGATAAAATGTGTAACATATTAATGACTATTTTTAATTAATTATAAATACAAAATAGAGCTATTTCCTATAAGATAACATTCTTAATCAATGGTTTCAATGAATCTCACTTGCTTACATTATTTCTATATTGACTTGATATACAGTCAGTTTTAATTTACAAAACTGTATTGAATATGACATTTTCACTGTTGTAATACACTTTAAATTCAAATACACACATTTCTTAGTGTTTTATTTAAACAATAAGACTTTTTGTTACCTAAAAATAGTGTAAACATCATCCCCAAATTAAATATGGGAAAAATACTTTACATTCTAGCTTTGAACAAATAATAGTAGAAACTAGTTAATAGTATGCAAAGTATGAAATAACACCTAAACTGCTATGTTTTTGTATATTTAAAGGGACACACGGCAATCTTGATTTTTTTAAAACTCGGACGTCCCGTTAAACAGGCGCACGGAAATCTTTACTTTTTTAATATTGTGGTAATGATATAAACTGAAACTATCACTGAAGGTGATGAATACCCCCGCCCTGTTATTCTAATGTACGTATATATGTATATAGTCGTCAAGTTCTTGCAGCGCATTTTGTTTAACTTTTTAATAACGAAAGTAGCTTTACACATATTGCTTTAGAACATGACATATTGTTATAACCCCGCGTTCGCAGTGTCGCGTCTTGTTGCGTATAACACATTTTATTACTAGCATTTCTCAAACAGTTTTTAATGGGTTTTCAGCTGATCTCTCTCGCGCTCTCCCTCCCTCTCTATCTCTCTCTCTCTCCCTCTCTCTCTCTCGCTCTCTCCGAAGTAAATCAGTATAGATTACTTAAACTCTTTCTAATATAATATAATATAATATAATATAATATAATTTAATATAATAATATAATATAATATAATATAATATAATATAATATAATATAATATAATATATATTATAATATAATATAATAAAATAATCATAGTTTATTCATTCATTCATTCATTCATTCATGCATTAGAACATTGATACGAAATTGATTCATCTACCATCTTACCTAAACGACCTGTGAAAACATTTCTGTCCTTTCTCTTTTCAAGTTTTTGCTTTCGTATTTTTGCGATGGGTTTCTGTGTCGTGCTATACGTTTGTTGTTTACGTTCTTGTTTTGGTTTATTGTCGATTGTTGTATTCAGTGATGTGCCATACGCTTTTTGTACGGTAAGCGTTAAAATGCCTACGTCTTCTTTGATCTAAAATAGATATATAGTATATAGTGACTACATGTGTGTGTTTACATATGTAGCCCGTTGTGCACCTCCTGAACGTATATCTATGGCTCAAACATAAACACAGCGAATTTTGATAAATAGTATGGCATGAGCCAAGAAAGAGTTCTATGACGGGTGGCTTGTGAATGGATGCTACCCGGGTTTACAACGTATGGGTTATACTTATTAAAATAAAGTATACCATGGGTTACTCAAATTTTCGGTACCAATTGCAACTCAACTGTCAAATGTTAAATGTTACCACCTTTTAGATATATCTTAGTAAAACAGAAATAGCCATGATAGTTTTTCTGACATTATCTTTGGGCAAAAACATACAAACTTGAGAAAAAAATCGCTAAACTGAAATATTATTTTAATATTATTATCATTGCAATATTAGGGAATTGAAGCTTCTGAAAGTTGTCTGTTATATTCACAGATAAAACTAGTGATTGGAATGAAATAAATGTAAACAGTTCGACAAATTTTGAAAATCAGCAAACAAAATATACACATTCATTTAATTTGCTGAATTTTGGATTAATTATAACAAAATATTGACACTTTCAATCAAAGAAAACAACAGAAATTGTTAAAGTAAAGATGTTGCCATTACAATATATTAAGTAGATTGAAAGTCCTTAAAGTTATCTATTCTATTTTATAATAATGTTATGTTCATAAAAACAAATATTTGGAATGAACAAAATATATCAATCTTGAAATATTTTTGGGGAAATTAACAAAAAATTAATTATGACATTTTAAGTTATACTTAAAACATTGGAAAACAGACGGCGCTGTAGTATTTCCTTAAATGTAAAGGTGTCATAAGCTACAAAAGAAACAGTCCTAAATGATCACAGATTTGAAAATGTCATCTTTCATTTGGCCCAAAAAATCTAAATTTAAACTAAAACCGTCGAAAACTGCACTATTTGTGAAAAATACAATATTATTGCAATATAAGGGAGTTGAATGTTCTTTAACTTTCTATTATATTAATGTACATGGGAAAAATGTTTGGAATAAACAAAGATTATACATTTTGAAATTTTTGGAGAAAATCTACAAAAATAAAGAATACAATAAAATATTTATGGAAATTTATTCAGAACAAAACCAAGTATTTTTCAAAAATGTAAATGAAGATATGTTAAGGTATAGACAAAAAAATTTCAAAGTAAAAAGTGCAAATAAAATTTACCGAAAATTTAAATATTAATAAAAAATAAAGAAAGTGAGCTAAAGGTCTTTAACGTTTCTTTTTATGCTGGTGTATATGGAAAAAAATCGTCGAAAACAAAAAGACTATCAAAAGGAATTGAATGAATATCGTGTATTTGTAACTCTTTTAAATTGAAAACATTTGTTTAATGTTTTTGGTAACTAAGCCCAAACTCACAATATATATACGTAAACGCCATTGTAGTATTTATTTTATTAAACGATTGCAACATGTAGTACGCCAATTAACAGAACCAAGTAATATTTCGATTTTGGGTTGAGAAAAAAAGCATTTCCGAAGTAAAAGTAGTTTTAAAGACAACTCGGCTTGGACAATAATATACGTCTCAAAACTATTGTAAGTGATATTGTATTTCTCTAACAGCATTCTTCGTTTTCATCTGCCGAATGTTGACGCATGATAACATTATGAATCTAGAATGCATGCTACAACTAACTCCCCTGTATTCACAGCATGTTACAATACAGGGAAGTATATGCTTTCTGCAAGTATAGTTTAATGTATGTTTCGCAAGATAACTTATTAACATTCCGAAATTATAAAGGAACATAAGAGTCATGTGTTATAACATGCCTTATAACAAAGGCCAAGGTGTCACATCACTATTCTGAAGGTAAACAAGATTTTCCAGGGTCATTGTTTGCATGTGGTAGTATGCAGACACATGTTTTACTGCTGCTTTGCATATGTATGGGGAATACTGCTCATCAAGAGTTTACCAGTTGAATCCAAAAACGCTATAGGATGGATATACAACAAGTTGTTTTGAGACACTGGAACAATTCTTAATTGATATCCAGTTAATAATTGTTCCAGGGTCTCATTACAACGCCATCCTTCTGCGTTGTGGATTGGATTGGAAAGTCCCACCACCAATTGTTACTGTAGACTGTGTGACCATTTAGACAACCTGCTGTTCAAAATAATATTCAACTACCTTCTTTAAAAACATGTCTTTCAGGATGCTCAGTCCTATTGCCTTAGCGGTATCTAGATTAAACTTTTCTTTCAACGGTCATACACTCAAACTACTTTGTAAATCAGTTGTTTACGTTTAAGAACGAGTTCCTACTCTCAAGAACTGAGACAAAGACTTCTTCTGTGCTAGTCTTTCAAACCTCTTTGCAGCAGCGCCTTTTTGTCTACCCTGTGTTAACTTGCACCATCATTGCAATGTCAACTATAAAGTATATGACAGTAATTCAATATTATTTACGTGAACATAATATAAGAAAGAATACTTTTATGGCTGAAATTGTGCCCTTTATATTCGAAAAGTTTGATGCAATTTTGTTCATTTTTGTTTTTGTTTTTTATGCCCAATAAATTGTTCCATATATCCAGCGAGAGCAAACGAGACATCATTTTTAAATAAATCACATCATCCAAATTTCAAAGTACACCATTGTAAAAAGGCAACGATACTCTTTCAATGGCATGTGGTTTCGAAATAATTTCAATGCTATAGTATATTGGACTCTTTCTGTCAAAATATTAAAACAGGCAACTATATTTGGGTATGTGTTAACCACAAATAAGTGACTATTTTGCATAAAAACATTGCAACTAAGGTATCAATAGTCGGTACATTATGTCGTCCGTCCACTGTCCGTTTACTTTTACCTCGTTAACATGATACGGCCTTCCGATCATTTCCAAACATGGCCAGCTTAATCATATGAATGAAAGCTCGGATAAGTTAAAAAGAACAGCCGGATCGGATTCAATGTAGTTAGTTAAACAAAGAGGTGTGGTCCTTGATTTAGTTAAATATGCTATAATTATTTTGCCTCTTTAACACAATATGAACTTCTTTGTTCGTCTGATTTTTACCCAACAACCAGATCGGACCAGTATACCTTGACTTTGGGAAATAGCCCATGGGTCATAACTTGAAAACCGTTGATATCCACACCATATAACCATGAATACACTTACTGCGCATGAACAGACGGAAACAACAATCCATCCAGCGTCATCAACCCCGGGGCCTATCCCAACACCCGGACGCATAACCTCTGAATCATAACTTGGAAACTGTTGAGATCCCATCATAAAACCATATGTACATTTACTGGGAATGAACAGACGGATACAGCCACCCGACACACATCGGCCCTGAGGTGCATCCCCACTACTGCGGATTAACCCCTGGGTCATAACTTGGAATATGTTGAGATCTCAACTTTAGCCCACATATTTATACACGTATTGGGCATGAACAAACGGATACAACAATCTAAATAGCATTAACCCCGGGTCCATCACCACCCTGGGGACATAGCCCCATGGGTTACAACTTGGAAGCCGTTGAGATCCCCACATTATAACCAACATTTAGAATTACTTGGTACGAACAGTCGGATACAACCATACATCCAACATCGGCGTTGGTGTCTATCCCAACCCTTGAGGAAATAACCCCTGTGCCATATCTTGGAAATTGCTGAGATCCAACCCTAGAATCATATACACGTTTACTGCGCATGGACAAACGGATACAACTATATAACCAACATTGGTCCAAGAGTCCGTCCCCACCCCTGTGAACATAGCCTGAATCATAACGATTATAAGGTTGCCTGAATATTTGTTTCAATTTTTCAGAAGATGAGCAGGACACGGTTAGGCTTCTTGTTTAGATCATGTACACTTTGTTTTCACTTACATTCCACCAAACTGGATAAAACCAGTAGTGCAATACAGACTTCTTGTTTATTGTTTGAATGGAATGAATAAAACATGTTTAAATATATCATTATTGTTGTGTTGACCCCAAGTTGCTTAAATCGAGATGTTTGTTACAAAAAACAATAATATTATTTTTATTTGTTTTGTAAAATTGGAATTTTTATCACATACTTATTTCAAAATGTGTTTAAAGATTGTTTTTAGTATAACTAGAAAGATTTTCCACTTGTGTCACCGCCGAGTGTCTATTTCCCCGAATACAATCTACCACATTTGAAGACATGGGATGCAATCCTATGTCAGTTATGGAGCAGATTTGTTTAAAAAAAGAGTTGAAGTTGATGAAAAGTAGCATAACTCTGTATAGGATAATTGATAAGGAGGAACTGCATAAAGTTTCATGACCATAACTCAATCGTATGCCAAGTTATGAGCTAGGTTAGGTTCAAATTGGACATAAGTAACAGCAATTGTTAGGGTACGATGACGATGTGTGTGCAGTTTCGTGAACATAGGTCAAATACTTTTATGGTATGGTCAGTTATGTATGGTTAGGTTGCAGGTTAGCGTTTTATGAAAAGGGACCTAAAATAAAAGTCAGAGTTATTGGTCACTAGTAAAGGAGGATAACTCTGCATTGCATAATTGATAAGTACGAACCGTATAGAGTTTCATGACAATAGGTCAATATTTTGCCAAGTTATGAGCTAGGTTAGGTTGAAGGTTAACATTTTGTGAACAGGGGCATAACGCTCTACCAAAATAAAACTCAGATTTATTGGACAGGTGTAACGACAGTATTTTGTGTAGGATGAAGATGTGTGTGAAGTTTCATGAACTTGAGATAGTTAGATACCAGATATGTAATTTTAAAATAATCAATAATGACTCCAACGCAAGCAGATGCTAGGAACGAATTATTCATCTGTTTTGATCATTTTGATACTCTCCGACGGGGATTATTTTTATTTTCTATTCAGATCGCAGTTTACTCGACATATAATCTTTTTCATAACAATTTAAAATCATTTGCGACAGGTGATGCCCAGTTGGTATCCGTAAGAATACCAACAATTTGGCGGTAAACAGTTTCGCGTATCAAATAATGATGCTATCTAGAAAACATACAAATACCCTAGAAAAAATACACCACACAACAAACATCAGCGCAAATTTACAGTTACTATTATCATTAGAGGTGTTTGCAAAGAAGTCACCGACATTATTTCAAACAAGAAAAATATCGACTTCTTACATGTATTCTGTATAAGCTGAATCAGTTTCTCTTTGATTAGGATAATACGTGGTAAGGTGGTGTGTAGTGTTGAAAAGTGAAGGTTATTAGAGTAAAGGCTTAGAAAAGCTTACACCGTTTATCAATGACTTCTCTCGAGTTTGTGATCGAACAAAACCGACTAATTCCTGAGTTTTCAAAAATCTTTCAGCAATGTTCTTTTTTGCAATCGCTGAAAGGTAGGAGGTAAACAGTTTTCATAAGTAGTGGTACATAAACTTGAATGTTGGGATAAAACGTGATATGTGTGGATTTATTTGAAGCTTTAGAAAGAGATATGACATACTAATAACAAATTACAACAATGACCTGTTTCAGTTCCGTTGTGTCTATTCCGTTCTCTTCATTTGTCGCAATTTCATTCGCCAGTTCCGTTTGTTGAACTTCTAATGCGTCGGTGTACATTTGGAAATATTCTTGCCGATTGACCATAACCAAATCTGACTGTTGAAGCTGTTTTTGAAAACGAAGAAAAAAACCCATAACAGCTGTAAATTATACATTTATTCTCTTGTGTTTGCAAACGATTGCAGTTCCAACAGACTGCACAACCCAAACTGTTCATACACAAGTCCGTTTGACGTAAAATGAAGGTATCGCTGTTTCTCGATAAAACGAAGCACATAGTGTTTACAATTTTCAAAACATTGAATTCTTAATGAAAGAGATATCCATATTTTACGTACATGCAATTTACACTGTATGAGATAATTTACACTATATGAGATAATTTACACTAATTTACACTATATGAGCAACTTTAAACTATATGAGACATACCAATTGATTCTTGTTTCAACTATGGCGATTTTCATAATGCATGTTGCTGAATATAATCTGTGATTATTTTTTTTGAGTAACATACGTGTTGATTAAGGAAGCTTTTTTAAAAATACATACTATTTTGGTTTTCTTAACAATAACAATAGACCAATGCTAATATAATTCAAAGCATGTACATAAAAACAAATAACAACACCCATTGTTTGAACTTGTTTGTATCGAACTGAACTGAAACAATTTAGATCAAATCAAATACACACACATTTCAAAATTGCACAAAACAATAATTTCTTCTTCAACGTAATTGGTTAATACAAATCATGAAATATAAAGAGAAGGAAAACGGTTTTCTATAAAGAAATATGCTCAGTCATTATATATCAATTTCGATTTAATCAGCATCTTATGTAACGTATGTTAAAACTGATTTTTGTGAGGGTTTCATGTATACTGAATTACAGAAGGTCGACAAACATCATATGTACATATTTTCATTTCTTGACAAAAGGAACAAAGAAAGTGTTCATATAAGCATATCCAAATATATTTACCCACCCCATTTCTTCCACCAAATTCAACAGTATGAATAAAATGAGCAATCATTAAAATATGGAGTACATGATCATGATGATTATTTAACATTATTTAAACTGTAGAATTTAAAGTAAACCCTTTCAAAACATAGCCAATAAATATAACAAGTGTAATGACTATATATCTCTGTATTTATACAGTGCAATCTATTAAATGTATAAGCTCGAATATATCGATAGTAACGTATGTTTCATTAATCAACACATCCGTATATTCTGCATACTAGAACAGCAAACCAGTTTTCAACGTAATGTAATGTCATTTATACCTCTTCTAAATGTTCACGAAATACTCATTTTCTGATATGTTTTAATATGTTCAAATAATAATGTATGTTTATTAAATGTAGCGTATGTTTTAATACACATGCAGACTGTATAACTCCTATTTATTAATATTCTTGAACTGAAATAGTTTTTTCAGTTTAATCACACATATTGTCTTTCAGTATGTACATGTTTTGATGGTATATGTATATACCATTGTAATTGCATTCAGTGTAAGGTAACGTATATTAAATTTCGTATGCGCCATTATAGTTTTTTAACAATAACACAGGGAACAGGTCAACTATTTATGTCTATGATTAGGGTAGCAAAATAGGTTTTACGAAAAGACAGCATTATTTTCTGAATAAGCATGGACCATAGCAAGAGGGACAGTAACGTATGGCTCATCCTTAAAATCATTAGGCATTTTTTTTTATCCTTTTAGCATATTTCATGAAATTTTCAGCTGATCTAACTTCAATTTCATAGGATAATAGTGTACTTGAGTCATCATGAACATGTTCGGCAATTTGTGTGACTCATTAAAGCTAAGGTATGTAGTCTATGACACCCTCAAGTTATATTAACGTAAGTTTTATTCACTTTCGCGACATCATTGAAGACACAATTGTCTAAGCATAGTCTAAGACGTTTTGCTTGTAAGTTTAACATTATATTCCAACTATTCCAAATGTTATAATATTTATCTACACTATATGATTTATACGATTTATCTATTCGTTTTCTTGTCATATGTCAATTGTTCTAAGGTTGTGACTCATCATATCAAAAACAAATAATACATTTTCGGAACAAACTGTTTTTGCTCAAACTTACTCAACATGCCTTCATACCTTCAATGCAAACGTACATTGACCGTGATTGTTACTGTTACTATTAACAAGTATAACTACGGCGACCGATGCACGGTTTTATTGATACAACCGCTTATGTATTATGAAAAGAATTATGATAAGTTCTTGATCGAGTTAAATTCAGTATGCCCTCTGTGTTACAAAACTATGACTAGTTTCCTGAAAAAACAAGGCTTGTAAAATAATTTTGAGTTTTAAATAAGCGTTCTGTTTTTGTTATAAAGACACATCTCCAGATGGTCAAAAATAACGCGTGCACATTGACGCTGGTTTCAACTTATTTTCCTGAAAATGATTGCAAAAATGTACAATTATAATTGTAACGTAGTAATACTTGCAATTATAATTAGTTGATAGTATATCCAGTATAAGTACCTCTTCCAGCTCTTTACAAGCTTTCTGACATTCCTGACGATTCTTTAAACCTGACTTTTCGTTTTCTAATACAGCTAGCTTCTTCTTGAAAAAATCATCCATTTGTTCGGTAGAAAGTGTGTTGTCTTTTGAGTGCATGAGAGCGTTTCTCACTTCCAGTAGCTGAAACATTGCAGTTCATGTTAATTGCATTTATAATTACGTACACAGCCGTAATCGATTGATAATTTGACAAAATAGTCTCCGATAATAACAGACAGAGATGCATAGAGAGAGGGTCATTTTGTAAGTGTAGTTGATGCCAGTTTTCTACAATAAACATTGCATCATCATAATATGGTTTATATTCAGACAAATGTGTTTTCAAAAAGCTAACTAATAATATGTAATTATTATGAGTTGTTTGCTCCCCAAACATAAATCATAACTTTTATTAACAGCACAAATAATCAATTAATATGAGAATGTATTTTACTTATTCCGTACGGGGATGTTCCCAGAGCACCATCTTAAAGTGTGTGTTTCTCAACTTATAAGTGTGACTAGGACTATTACAACTCGACTTCTTTGGCGATGTGATTTACAATTTGTGTAAGATCCTTGGTCATGATCAATTTCGTACAATCTGTATCAAATTTGTTCTGAAGTTTATCAAAACAGGTTATGCCCCTTTCATTTTGCAACGCACTGCATAATTAGTGATTAACCTATTTACAATTTCCACTATGCCTTTGTCTTTGTGCGATGAGTGGACACATTGTTGACCCTCCGATGACGTCTACCTAATTCCTGATAACACGGTAACGTTTTATGTGTGTCTCCAGTCCTGTCTTGTAGAGCCCTTAATGGTTTATCTCTTGTTGCTGTAGCTTCTTCCAAGTCAGTGATTACTTACTTTGTGTCTTGCAAGGTTATTGTTCTTTTGTGTGTCGCCTGCGTAGCATGGGAGACACTGAGGGATCACTTTGTCCGTTGTCTGGTCGTCCGTTGTCGTCGTCCATCGTCCGTTACACTATTGGCTTGGTCTTAACATGAAACGTATTTAACCAATGTTCCTAAAACTCATCTTACCTCATAAAATGTCATTAAATATGCCCAATAACCTTGAGTTTATTTTGTCAGAGTTATTTTTCTTTTCATAAAATCTTAACCTGCAACGTGAACCTGGCCATAACTTAATAATGTGTGTTGACCAATAACTCTAACTATCAATTAGGCAGAGTTATGTCCCGTTTCATAACACTTTAACCTACAACCGAACCAAGCTCATTATTGACGATAATTTTCTACGTCACACTTTAACCTGCAGACTAACCGAGGTCATTACTTAAGCGGTATTTGACATGTGTTCGTGAAACTTCACACACGTCTTCATCGTACCCCAAACAATGTCGTTTCACATGTCCAATAACTTCGACTTTCATATTGGGAGAACTATTTCCCTTTTCATAAAACTTTAACCTGGAAACCGGGCTCATAACTAAAAATGTACCTGTCATACAACGTTAAACAGTTATTCTTTATCAATAGTATAATGCCAATGACATGTCCAATAGCGCTGACTTTCATCTTGACAGAGTTATGTCCCTTTTTATAAAACTTTAATCTGCAACCCAACCTGGGTTATTTGGCAGAATACTGACCTATGGTCATGACACTTTATACAGTTCCTCTTTATCAATTATCCGATGCAGAGTTATGCCCCTGTTCATAAACTTTAACAATTAACACAATCGGCTACATAATTCATGAATGAATTCACCCCCATCAAACTTCATAGTCAGATTGTACTCGATGATATAAGCACACGACAGGCGACACCAGTGTTCCGTGGAACACCACTCTATTACTCATATATACATGATAGTCTGTGTGTTATACGTGAATTGCCTTTATCTGCTTCTTAGTTTTTTAGAGGTTATATCCTGGCAGGGATTTCTTTGGGATGACAATAAAATAAGAGTGATGTTTGGTGGACCATTGTACCTGTTTTAAATCTCCAGCATTTTATTTGCTACTGACCTTTCCAAGGCGGTAACCATATTACCCTCGATTTTATGTTTGTGATGTCACATGCCTTGCCTTTTATATGTCCTTGAAATAGTTTTATGTTTCAATGTTCTTGTTTGGTTGACTGTGGTCCTTGAATGCTACATATCCTGTTCGACTTTTATTTTTACTTGTATATCAACTTTTAGGCATTATTTGTTCGATACAGAGGGCTGATATCTGAACATATCACAGCTTTCGGTGATGGAGATGTGATCTATAAAGTTTGGAGGTTAAATAGATATATCAGGTTCAATGACCATGATGACACTTTTACAATGCTAATCAGAAAATTTACGCTGAGGTCAGTCACATCGTTTAATTTTAACTGGGCGATAACTAGACTAACTACTAGACACACTAGTGGGTAAACACACTAGTGGGATTCTATGATTAAAAATTCTTAAAATCATAAAAAGGAAATTAGGTGCATAAACCTTTCTTCCTAAGTTTGTTTTGGTCGTACACCAGATTGGTTTTCGTTTTGCCTGCAACTGTCGTGATTAGTCGGTACATTTCTTGATACATCCTTATGTGTTTCTAATTATTTTAGCTTGATGTATCTTTACAACAACATCGTCGGATGTTTACTATTTATTTTGATGTGCAGTTATTTCTTTTTCAACGTCTTGTCAATTACTAGGACGCTGAAGACAGGAAAGAACGAGGTAGTGTATAATCATCGACTTAGTATAACTAATAAATTCCGTTTAATGGTAATAAATAATTCCAAAGGATACCACAAATTCATAGAACCCCTTTTACTTATTTTCAAAGAATCATTTAATGTTTTGCACTAATGACCCAAGAAAAACTCTGTTTACAAAAGACCTAATAAAGTGCTGCTCTGAATGCAATCACAATTTTGCATGCTCAATTATTTGTACATACTACGATATTTGTAGATAAGTCCAGTGCATGTTAGTTATATAAGAATATTCATGAAACTTCCGTTCATTTCTGAAATGTTTTGTTATCTACTTTATGTTTGATGTCTAGACTATTCTATACTGTTCTTAATGTTCTTTAATGTTATACACGGTTATTCAATGTTCTACACTATTCTTAACTGTTGTTGTTTATTGTTCTGGAATGCTTTGAACCATTAACATGATTAATGTAAACGTTTTTCTTGACCATGTCAGCAAACAGATACATTACGACGTGTGTAATAAAAACAACATGCATATAAATAATAGCATATAATTTGATTAGAACATATAACATGAAATTAAAAATCTTAAAAGCTTGCAGTTAATAGTAAATAAAATAAAATAACAAGTAACAATCCCAAACATGGCATTTTTACGACACGGGTCGTATAAAGAGGAGTACAAGGAAATAAAACCAAATAACAGGAAACAATCTTAAATATGACAACTTATACATTTTGCCAAAAACAGCATAACATAATCAACATTGCCCCACCCACCCCCGCTCCCTTCATCTTGTAATATCAATAAAATTGACACCAACGTGTCAAACCGTTACAACGTTGGGCACGTCCTTGGCCGAAATTTGTTGCAACAGCAAATACTACGTCCGTAGAAGTATCTATTTAAGCAACGATAAATTAAATCGACAAATCTACATATACTAGTTTACTAACACATACACAAAGAAGTATATTTAACATAAACTACTACTACTTTTCATGAACACAACCATTGAATAATGAGTAATTATATAATATTGCATACAATTATATTATCGTGTCAAACCTATGTCGAAAATACACCGGCCTTGGCGGAACGGAAAATTAGGTTGGTACCAGTGCCCTTAAAAAGGCGTTTAACAGTATGTAGACGTTATATGTATGAGCTCCTATGGCTTACTGATTTTGAAATAAACTGCTTCTTCTTTATCAGCGAAACCTCCGGTGACCGGCAATCACGAGATTATTTTCAGAGAAAATTATGTTGGACGTTCAAAGAAAATTAGGAGGGTTAACTTTAAAAAATTTACGTTAGGATAATAATGAATAATGTTAGGATAACCAATACTTAGTTCTTTCCATTAAATATATAAAAAAAATAGGACAGAAAAAACAACAAAATAAAACAACAATAAATATATATAAAAACACATGTAGGTTTACTTTCAACACACAACGCACTAAATACATGTAGTGCACCCTGCAAAGGCAACATCAATATAGATTTTGACATCATCAACTATAGACTGAAATAACTATTTTGATGTTGACAATATCTCTTTACCGCGATGAATATCCATACAGATGGCGATCGAAAACAACTTTGCTTTATCTGATCTCAGTATAGATATGCTCGGTAAAAAGGGCATGCGGACCAACGGTAATTATTAACTAAATAATTAAAAATACTAATTTTTTGCAATAGGTTCCTGGTTCATTCTTTAATTAGAAGACACTGCAGATCTTAAAACATGTAGTCTTGCGCAGACAACTTGTCGCGTATTGGCTATACGCGTTATTGAGTTTTTGCACGATTTTTTAGGCAAGCGTTTCTGAATTCTGTGTCAGTGTTCTATATTGACTGGTGTATGCCGTTAATTAAAGTGATATGAAGTCTAAAAATATCCATAAAGTTTTACTTATTTTACAACATTTAAATATTTTTTTATATAATTTTCGCTGCGATGACAGATTTTATAGCAGTTATTTTATATACTAGCAATTACAAAATCCCACCAACGTCCTGTAAGAATAAGATCAAGCAAAGTCGTTGATAAATTCCCTATGTATAAACAAACAAACAAAAAACTGTAATAAAATATTTCAACATGATACATGCTCATAGTTTAGAACGTGTTCTCACTTTCTCAACCGTTATACATATATGGAAAAATAAATTATATTGTTATGATCATGATGATTTTCAATATAATTAATTTCCGATAATGTCTTGAAAGTTGTACACTATATATATATATGGGGAAAATAAATATAGATATTGCGCGATTTATATACTATTAGTTAAACACATGATTATAATAGTTGAATGATAATTATGACGTCATTTTATTACAAAGCTCTTACAAACGATGGAATTTCTGAATTTTCACAGAACTGATTCACTTGTATTTGACTGATTTTAATAAAGACATCAACTTTACATAATATAAAAGTTGAATTAGTTTGTAAAGATAAAGGTAACTGTCTCAGCTACAGTGCGGTAGTGTTGTGTTTTGTTTTGTCTTTATCAAATTTGCTCATTCTCAGGTCAATATGGTCTTAATGTTTTACCTGCTGACACCAAAAGCAAGACGGAATCTCCCTCTTAACGGGCAATGTGCCTGTATGGGACGCAATGGCTGTCTGCATGAACAACTTTTTTATATTCGGTGCAAAGTTCCTTATATGTGGTGCTTTATTTAATATATTTGGTCTATAATTTACTATATCCGGTGCATGAATCATTACATGCTGTGAATATGTCATTGTATGCTATTCATATTTTAGTATATGCTGTGCATAAATCATTAATATGCTGTGCAAACTTCTTTATATGCTGTACAAACTTATTTATATGCTGTGCAATGTACCGGTATATGTTATACAATCTTCTTTATGTGACGTGTAGACTACAGGATATGCTGTGGAAAATTCTGTATATGCTGTGCTAACTTCGTTACACTTATACTGACATCTGAAAAAAGAGTATGTGTCTTTCACACCTTACATATCCTTTTATCAGCTTACGATATACAAGTTTTTACTATCTCTTAGTTCACTGATTGGTTAATGGTTTAATAATTGCCTTGCAGTGTACATATGTCAGTATTAGTTAATTAGCATGCTATTGTATCAGTTAAGCAGGTGTTCACGATTATAAAATGTTGTGGTCACAGGAGTTAACAACTAGTACGTAAATGACATAAACTCTTGTCAATACACATTAAGGGACATGTTAGTATTTATGTCGTTAGTAACTGTTTCTATAACGGTAACCAATGGATTCGTATTTCCAGTATAAAATCAAAAGATCAGTGAGAAGAACAGTCTACAGTCAGTCATGAAAGAGTTCAGTTAGAGTACTGTGAAGTGAACTTCTTTTACAGTTTGGAAGATATTGAATTGAAACTTTGTGTACATGATAAACAGGACACGATTTTGGTGCGGCTCAGTCAATTCCATGCAGAGTCATTGCCATTGATCGTACTAAACTTGTTTGCGGGGGTATTTATCACCTTTAGTGATAGTTCTAGTTTACACGTGACCTCCAAGTGTGACCTTGACCTTTGAGGCACTGACATGATTCCTACACGTGACACACCTCCTCATTGTGATGAACATTTGTATGAAGTTTGACGCAACTTCCTTCAGTAGTTTCCATGTAATGGCTGAGACACAAATACTTTTAAAAAAAATTCACCTTTGACCCCTAAATGTGACCTTGACCTTTGAGACGTATGCGCGACGCACCTTCTCATAGTGATGAACAGTTGTGTGAAGTTTGACAAAGTTCCCTTCAGTAGTTTCCGAGGAATGGCTGAAACACGATTTCGGACAGACGGACAAAGGACGGACGCGCGGATAGTGCGATTATTATATGCCTTACTTCGGGTGTATACAATTAACAGTTGGAATAAATGACGCACAAAATATACAAATTTACTTACTTCCGTCATGATGTGTGCAAAATATTTTATTTTCACAATAAGAACGCTATTTGAATTGAGATTTATGATTAACCAATCATCAACTTTCAATCAGAAATATTAAACCGAAAATAACAGGTGGGTCAAATGTTTGGAAATAAATTAGACATTTGAAACTGAAGCAACGAATTCTGTTTTAATTTAATTTTACCACCCAACTACAGCTATTTCCGACAGTCCCTTGCAGAAAACAACAACAACAACAACACACATATTTAAATTAATTAAATGTAAAATTGCAGTTCAATTATTTTAGTGAAAACACATTTAAATTTGAAACTTAATCAAATAAGTAGATCACCTGAACCGAAGGCTTGGTGTGATCTATTAGTCCCCGTCGGTCTGTCGTCCGTCCTTAGATATTAGGAACGACTTCAGAGACCGCCGGAAAATTTTTAATCACATTTAAAGAAAACGTATCCTTATAACCTTGCAAGTTTGTTCAAATGGTGACCTTGGAATCGAATTTGTCACCGCTATAACATGTATAAGGCTTACCAGTTTTTTTAAAAATCTCCGAATCTACAAAACATAGAGCTCTGAAATATGGCATATTGCGATATTTTAATGTCCTCTACCAAGTCTTCAAAACTGACACTATGATTTAGAAATGGCTGGGCCTCTGGGGTCACAGGTTTTACATAACATTATTTAGGGAATGTTTCAAACATCTTCTGCGAAACTACTCTATATATATCTCTAGGTGTTTATAGTAAACATTATATTGAAAGAAAATATATCTGTGCATCCGAGGTATATGAAGATGATTCACCGCGCGTCCGAAATCGTGACTCATTTATTACTTGGAATATTCACACAAATGTTAATCACAATGAGAGTGTGTGTCCCACACAAGAATCCGGTTCTTACCTCAATGGTCAAGGTCACATTTGGAGGATACAAGTTAAAAACAACAACTTTTGTTCGTGTCTTAGCCATTCCTCGGAACCTATTAAAGGGTATTTCGTTAAACTTCAAACAAAATCCAGGGTAATAACTCGGATGTTTACTATAAGAAATCTGTGGTTTTGAACTCGTCCGAACTTGCATTGATATAAACCCAGCAGGAAAATGACGTTGATATGACTTTGGCGCTATATCATCTCAACGTCAATTTCCTGCATGGAATAGTCTGACCAAATTTGGTTGAGATAAGATGCAAAATGAAGGTGCTAGTCTAAGAGTGTTAGCAACAGTTTACGGACGACGGACCATGGCATAAGCTCTACTGGAGCCTTCAGTTGCATGAAAACTATCCGAGCTATTGAAACAACATTTTTATGCTGGCATCTGCGACGATATGAAGATGATGCACATATTATTCTTATGTCCTACAATATTGGGAAACAGAAACGCACAATTGTGATTTAAGACTAATAACCGGAGCCTGCGATTGCATGAAAACTATTCAGATATTGAAACAAAGATGTATGTGTACATCCGTGACAATGTGGAGATCTAAAGATCACTAAACGGTCCATCTGTTCGTCCGTTTTTCCGTCCATTGACAATTGCAATAACCGGAGCATACGCATGCGTAAAGGATTCTAATAAACTTTGACAATGACGCGCATAATGAAATCACCAGGGACTCGTTATTTACTGAACTAGTCCTGTTGTTTATAGTAAGAACGGAATAGTCTTTTACGCCAGAAAAACATATTAAACAGAGTTAGTATATTACTTTACATTTACTTTGAATTTATAAGTGTAGTAATAACATGTTAACATAATGAAATATTTTATGACATTATTTGGAATAACTGGAACAATAATAAATTCAAAACATTTTATAAGAAAATAGTTGTATTTTTATACAAGTGTAAAATTACAAATATATAGTTCTATCACAAATGTTTTGTTTTTATTGAAGGAAGACGAATTGTCATGTGACCCAACTTTTAGACATTTTAGCAACTAATAGCTGACGATTGTTGACAACCTTTTAGCTTATGTAGAATTCTAGCTGGAATATCGCCAACCTTGATTGTTTATCATCAGTATTGAAAACTCGTTAAAAAAATTGACAAAATTCAGACTTCAAAAAAGCTTCCATGTTGTTTGTTGAACAACAGATTTTCTGAACCTGTTACATGTAGAATTTAAAGCGCTATTTAAAATTAAGATATGGTGTCTAGTGCACAGTTTCCAAAATGTGCTCTTATCGCAGGTATATTTTTATTCCATGATTTGGTGAGACCCAGTCTTTTAAACACTGTTCTTTTTTAGTTCTAGCAAACACTGTCCACTTATTGCAAATATATGGCAATATATAACCGTAATTGCAAGGAGTTGACAATAAGAATCCTATGTTTGGACCAATCATTCTTCCAAAGTAACAGCCTCTCATTAATTTTGTCTAAATACACGTGGTGCAAAGGTTTTATATGCAAGTCGTCCATTGCATATAAAATGGCTTCATCCTCCATGAAATAAAAAAGGCCATAGTAATAGCTGGGCACTCCATTATACACATCTCCCCAAAGACGTTCTATTCCTTGACTGTGTGTTGACTGATACGATTTGGTCCATGTGCTGCAATCATAAAGTCGGCTCCTTTGCTGTTCTCCAGACCCTTATCTGATCGAACTCTCAAAGGTAGGCCATACTCCTAGATGCCATTTTTGACACAGGACAGTACAGTGTCAGATCTTTTTGTTATTTTTACATTCTAAAACTGTAATAAGGTGTCAAAACCAATCGATTCCCCCAATAATTATGAATTTCCAACGAATTAACTTTGTATGTATGTGCCACAGATGATTTGGTCCAGGTACATTGTACACGCGTCTTTGAAATCGTGGTATTCTCCTTCGTTGATTCCTGGTGGCTGGTGCATCAAAACTGAGTAAACACTCTCTGTCTAGACCTCTGAACCTGCAGGAAAAAAACCCTGATGTATAGCTAATTGTAACTGGGTACAGGTTTATGGCGATTAATTAATTGGCATGTGGCTCGGAAACTCTGTGGTAAAATGAAGGCACAGTATACCAAAGTCTTTGGGTTAGAGTCCCGATCGGGTCACACTTATTTACCACCTGTTACATTATGCGTCCTATACATGTAAATACTTTGTTCCTCTGAATCTTTAGGACGAACTTCGAAACGGGAAAGGGTGTTTATTAGAAATCTGGTTTGTTTATATGTGTTTTAATAATGCTTACCTTTACCTTTTTATGTAACAAAATATTCCTAAGCATCACTTCATCAAATTGTGGAAAATATCGAATACAGAGAATCCTGAATCAAGAAGACATTCGGCAGTAGCTTGAGGAATGTTAAATTCGCGGCGGTCTTCACTATTTTGAGTCACTATTTTCCCAAACATCAGACACTCCATTCGCAATTTCATCAACAAAGTTCTATCAACTATACATAAACATTGACATTCGTACTGAGAAAGACTGCCAACGACATCTGGTGTTATATTTTGCTCAAGAAATTTAGCGATTTGTTGAGCATTTGCTCCTGCTTTCTCAAGAACAGTTTTCATGGTTTCTTCGTCTGCCATATTTGATAAAATATTATAAATGAATCAACCAGTACAGTACAGTACAGTACAGTACAGTACAGTACAGTACAGTACAGTACAGTACAGTACAGTATAGTACAGTACAGTACAGTACAGTACAGTACAGTACAGTACAGTACTGTACAGTACCGTACAGAATATATATCAGTAATATTTATTGCAAGAAACATGTTTCACTATTGCATTAACAATATCTGATCAGTATGAACACGTATTGTTATTTATTTACAACTTGCGCATTGATATATTGTATTCTGCCAACTGCAACACTGTTAAAAGGTTATATTTGGTTCACAACGGAAGGCCCATTTACAAACTCTGAGAAAAATTATCATAAATATACTGTTTATATATACATACATTTACAATACAGGTTTAAATGTTAATACTTACGTTTTTTCTATCAAGCCTATCTAATGAACCGAACAATGCACATGTGTGTAGAATACGGAACACAGCCGCCGGATCCAACTCATTTGGACCAGAACTTGTCGCATTTATCTTTTTCAAGAACAACTTTGCTACAGCCCAGTGGTCACTGTCATTCATGTAACTGGACTGTTTTAAGTTAGACCAAAGTATATTAGATTGTTTATCTTCATCCAATTTCACTATTGCATTAACTATGCCTGAACAGTATGAGCACGTACTGCTCTCTATGTTCTCTATGTTAAACTTGCGGTTTGATTTATCGTATTGAACTGATCGTAACACGGTAAGCAGGTTGTGAGTGTTAGGACACGGATGGCCGGTTACAAACGCTGAGAAAGTGTCTTCTATGTATACGTGTAGTGCCTTTTTTGTTGTCACTAGTCCTTTTGTAGACTTCAACCAATTCATGGATTCCGGTGATTCCAACCTCTCGCAGGCATTCTTGGCTAATTCTGGAAATTGAAAACCTTACTTAACAAACATCACCTAAAATATTGATGCTTACACCAAGTATCAGGTTTTTGAAGAATATTCAGAAATTTATGAAACAAATTATTTAACCATATCCTTTCTTTTAATATCGCTTCGCATCGTAACATATTGTATTGAAGCATATTGTATAGTTAATGTTGTGAATTACAAATTAGATACTTAAACTTGAAAAAAAAAGATTTTTACTTAAATCACACCTGGTTTGTTCTCACCTTCTGGTCCCATTTGTACGGCTTCATGAATAGTGTGGTCTTCCTCGAGCTGCGAAATATGTATGTATTTTACTAAGTTAACTGTAAGTTATCTATTTTACACGTATTTAGTTTATGTTTATTACATGTGTCTGACGTCATCACTTAGTAGGGACGTTACTGTAGGATTACATTTCTGTTTATGGAGAACTTTGCCCTATTATGCATGAATTGAAAAAAAAATGCGAAATACTTTATGCTTAATATAAGCCTTTCAGTACTTAAGTTCGTGCGGGAACCGGAAAAGGATAAAAAGCAATGTTGGTGTTTATAAATCCAACCCTTTGATTAAACCACCGACATTTAAGATTGACATTTAAGATTGACGAACCCGTATAATAAAAATAAGATAAACATAATATGGCTCATAAAAAGAAGTTTCTTCAAGAAGAGCTGATGCATATGTTAACTGTTTTGAAATTAACGCCACCTGTCATGTTTAATACAATGAAATACCGCTAAATACATATATGCTACTGAGGTTGGAATTATAAACTGATAAAAGCTGTGTATTGTGTATCATCGTGAAAAATGATCTCACTAACAAAAGGCTACTGATGGACATAGTTCGACTGTCATGGATCCATGCATACAAAGTAAGTTTGGTTGTTAATTGTAACTAGTTGAAACTGAAGCACATGTCTTTCTAACAGAACTTCGAGTTTGCTCCATGGTGTAGTAATAATATTGACGGAAACTGTGGGAGAAGTCTGATATAAACTAAACGAGTTTCAGTGATTTACAGTTTCACGTCCCATAATTGCGAGCATTAACAAATGAAATACTGTGGCAGGAAAAATGACCCTTATGCATAGTTTCCACGAATTTAGCAGGAGCGCGTTTCTCACTTCCGGTGTCCATTTTGTATGGCTAAGAGAATTTTCATATCCTTTCTTGTTCGCAGTGATTGTTATCGTGAATGCTATCAGTAAATCATCACAATGTGTGCTAAACCTGTCAAACTTAAGTACATAGATGGACTAGATAATGTTACTAGTGACCGATATGTAGAGAAAATCGGGCTGATTGGCGGAATCGTCGCCAAAGGGAAAATAACTGATGATGTGAAATGTCTGCCCGTAGTTAATGAAATGGATATGATGAGTTATTTAGTATACTTTAAAAGTGCATATACGATGGAAAAATTGAAGACGTATAAGTCACTGGAAGCGTACAACCAGTTTGTTTGTGGATGGGTTCGTGAAGTGTTGACCTTGGTGACGAATGACACGATTCTTGTGACAGGAACGGTAAGATAATTTTTCTTTTATATAGACAGACCTCAGTTCTTTGTGTTTTGAACATGAGAATATAACTGAATTGTCCTACATTTTCGGACGAGATGTTTAAACACGCTATATTGAAGTATCGTTGGCAGCATCTGCGCTTCATATTTACTTTAATGTCTTATAAAAATAACTGCAGTTGTGTGTCAGGGTACAAAATACCCCTAAAATTCACATAATAAATATCATTTCCATGTGTGTATCTGAGAAGTCTTACCCCGCATTATCTTATAATAAATATCAACTCCAGGTGTGTGTCAGGGTACAGACTTACCCTTAATGCTTATAATACATATAATATATATCAACTCCAGGTGTGTGTCAGGGTACAGACTTACCTTAATGCTTATAATACATATACTATATATCAACTCCAGGTGTGTGTCAGGGTACAGTCTTACCCCTAACATTCTTATAATATATATCAACTCCAGGTATGTGTCAAGGTAGTCTTAACATCTTGGATTTTTTACTTTGTTTTTCTTACGCCATGTAACAATACATGTTCTTCATATATTTAACCACATATCCGTTATTTCTTCAGGTTCGGCATTCGCAACGCATGAACGCTACAGCTTTGAGGCCATGGGTTATTACAAGCAAGTTGGTTGTTGCTGTTGAGGCAGGTCACTGCGACTGTATGGCAGGACTTGGTGAGGCATGCAGTCATGTTTGAGAGTTATTATTCTATACTCAGCAATAATAAAAAGTATTCACTTTTTTTTCCTGCAAAATCTGAGACTGTAAGAAAGAACTAACAATTGTAGCATGATTTTCTTTAAACAATATCTTTGTTTGATATTCACAAAAAATTTCATCGAAATATACCGAATGCTTAAAAAATAAATCAAACTTTAAAAACATAGGTGTGAAAACGAAATTAACAAAACTGAACAAATGTAAAGATTAGCGACAATAGCACAGATTTAGCAGTTCTAAGCCCATTCAAATACACAGAAAAATGTTCAAAATCTCGCTAATATCTCATGTGTCCACCGTTACACCGAATACACTAAAAAATGCGACGTCGCATGCTTCTGATGTAACGACTGACGAAGCATCGAGCAAATTTGGGACGTCGTATACGTCAGGATGACCCTATACAAAGTGTTCAGGACCTTGCAACAGCACTTGTCCGCGAATGGAACACATTAAATCCAGAATTCGTCAGTCGTTACGGCAGCAGCATGCGACGTCGCATTCTTGCGTGTATTCGGTGTAACGCTGGACACATGAGATATTAGCGAGGTTTTGAATATTTGTCTGTGTACTTGAATCGACTTGGACTGATGAATCTGTGCTATTGTCTTACCTGTACATGTGTTAAGTTTTGTGAATTTCGTTTTCACACCTATGTCTTTAAACTGTGATTATTTTTTTATTATTCAGTATATATCGATGAAATTGTGTGTGAACATCAAACAAAGATGTTATTAAAAGAAAATCATGCTACAGTTGTTAGTTCTTTCTTACTGTCTCGATTTTGCAAGAAAACAAAGTGGATACTTTTTATTTTTGATGAGTATACATTGAAGCAGCTGCTATAATCGGTGCGTCAAAGACAGTAACGCAGGAGAAGGCATACTGGTTGCTGCCATCTAGTATCGATAAGGTCCCGTACTCTGAAATACGCAACATTGACTTCACGTCTGTAGAAACGAAACATATCGACTGTGAGATCGATGAGATTATTCCGAGAAGGTCTGACATGAAGTTACCTAGTGTGCCAACGACATCTGAGGAGGAGATGAATGGGTTCATGGAGGATCTTTTTCAGACAGGGACAAAACTCGCGATCCTGGCTGTGAAATCCAAGTACCAGAAACATGTTGTGGCCACCATCCCCCAACACGGAAAACTACCCGAGCCATTGATTCACTTGCGAGATGATGGAAAGTACCTAACATGCCACGCGAAGAGCTCCGTGAAGTGTGCAAGACACTATTTGACTAAATGACAGTTACATTCGTAACATGTTGAGCTCTTGACTAGACAACAAAGCTAGTGTAAGGAATGACATCTCCTTAAGGTTGGAAGGATTATAAGAATCTTTCATGGGTATCCGGTGAAGATAGGGAATTCAACCCGAGGTATAAATATTTTTATCGGAACTGAGGCTTTGCCGAGGTTCCGATTAAAACACTTATACCATGGGTTGGAATTCCCTATCTGAACCGAATATCCATGATAGATTATTTTTCTTGCATATCAGAGACATTTTGTGCGTTGATGCCGCCAGATACTAACGTTTTGCATGTTTTCCTGCATACCGAATGTTGGTGCGCGCGTGAATTTTATCTCGACCCTAAGATGAGATGGAAATATCTAGCCCCAGTCCGGTATGCAAGAAAACAGCATCCAACATGAAGGCCGTCTGTGTCACTTCTCTGACCAAACCAGCTACACGTATGTCGACATATACAACGATATATGCTCAAGTAAAGTTCTTGATTAAGGCCACAATGTGGGGAATCCCGATGTAAACATGAGCAGGATGCTTTAAGTGCCTATAGTTCAATAATGAAAACAAGCCACGAAGGATTTAGTGCGAGTAGTTGTGGTTTGTTTATAAGTTCCAAGTATCCACATATAGGTGCACGTCCGGACTGTATGGTGGTATGTAGTTGTTGTGGCGAGGGCCTCGATGAATGTTAAATGTCCATACTTCGCCAAAGAAAAGCTGATCTGTGAGGCGAATGTGGAAAGTTCAAGCGAAGGGCTATTGAAAACCCGACGCAGGTACTCGTATCAAATACAAGCACAACTGTTAGTGACGAGCAATGACTTGTGCGATTTTGTGATTTGGACTGAAAAGGATGTGACTATAGTATAGTACCCGACATGGAGTTTATCGAAGAAATTGTCGACAAATCTACGAAGTGTTTCCTCCAGGTAGGGTTACCAGAACTGACGGACAGTAAGGTCTCAAGGGAGAGACAGAAATCAATCCTTACTCCAGCTGTGACGTGTCAACAAACAAAGAGGCAACCGACAATTAATGATAATAATGGTGATGTTATCTGCATTTGCCAAACCGCTTACGTCGAAAATGATAAGGACAACAACGATGATGTTGTAGGATGTGACAATGAGAACTGTAAATATAAATGGTTACATTTTAAGTGAGTGAGCATTAAGAAGGCACTGAAGGGCTCGTACTTCTGCCCTAAATGCAAGAACACGCGTAAGAAAAATAAGAAGTAAATGTTTACAGTACTGTGGGAATAAAACTGTGATCCATTGTGTTCCAAGTGCTATTCATAAAGGTGGTCAGGTTGCGGATACCAAATATGCATTATTTCCCATGTGGCTTGCGTAAGCACATATAACGTTTGACATATGAACGGTTCAGACTAAGATTAAACTGTTCATTGCTAGGACTGCAACAATGCACGATACCGCAGGGCTAGTAGGCATAGGCAAGCATTCAATGTGTCTTAAAACCAACTGTATGTTGGTATATTTACTAGTACATCAATAATTAATATTAAACTATGATTCTACCTCCATTTGCATATTTATTACACTAGTTTAATATGATGACTATATCATGACTTTAATTATTACACTCCCACACAGCAATTTATGTGATAATTTAAAGTATATCCGACAACTCGGACAGCCAGGCTTAGGTTCAAGCTGTGGTCTCGACACATTGTTACAAATTAAGTTTTCTATTGACAATGAATTAATTCTGTTTTTCGATATTAAAGGGACACACAGCAGTATTGCTTTTGTTTACTTTTACGCCATCCCATTAGATTTTCGTCCTATCTTGTATTTTTGCAAAGTATTATTAATAATTAAATTACCAGTAGTGCATAACACATTTTCCAATTGTCGATTATATGGCACTATTAATATATCTAAGCAGCAGTAAGCTTTGGTAGAATAACAAAGAAATATCAAATCAACACTACCGGTTGTCCCTGTAAACTATACACTTTTAAATTAGCTGAAACAGGAAACAAACAATTTGTTGATGTCTTCAACAAATAAGGATGAAATAGAAATACATCTTATTTTCCGTCTTGGCATCAACATGATCAATGACAAATAAAACAGAAAATGAAAAATGTAATGAACCAACAAAATGTATTATTTTACATCTATTCCTGAAATATTTACATATTTTCTTACTGCCTATAAGAAACAAACATGTTTTAAGTTGTATGTATAAATGTACTTTAATTAATATTAGTATTAAAACTATGTTCATTTGCGTACGGATACTTTTGTTGTTTCATTACAGTTTACATACTGACACAATTCAAAGAAATCTTGAGTTGTCCTGCTGTACATTAGTTCTGTTCCTCAAATTGCTTGAGCCGGCTTACTCTATTGACATAATAATTACAAAAAGCGTATCGAATAAAAAATAAGGCAGGTTTGGTACCAAGCTCAAGAGGTAAATATATTGCATGCTATTCGTTCGAATGTGGTGCTTGTACTAAGCTTTCAGTTTTGATTTAAGCTTCTTTTAATGAACGACACAACCAAATAACTCATATTTAATAGACCACAGGCAACTGTGGCAAATTTATCCGAGCCATCCACACAAATGAAAAGGCCAATTAGTAGCTTGCCCTGTAATATAATGTTTTTATTTCTTACAAGTCCAATAACTCTACTTGAATTCGAACAGAGGCGATTTTTCTAGTAGTCTCAATATCTAAATTAACAGACAGACAGAGAATCGCGTTGAAAGAGACCCGATCCAGCTGAAAATGTGTCTACCCTGTGACATTTGGCGATCAAAGCAAGACAGTTACTAGTTAAGCGCTGTGTCTCTGTTCCTTGGAAATTCGGGCAAGAATTTCAATTTGTAGTGGGAGTATGTCACGGTTCTTGTATATACCTAAACAGGCAGATTGATCGATGTACTATTGTCCACCCGGTTAGTTCAGTTGGCAGAACATCAAACTGTAGTACCTAGTTCGAGCGCTGGTTCGGCTGTACATTTTCGAAGTCCTGTACTAATACTATGGGGCAAAGAGCCTATCAGGCACATATTTGCAAGAAAATAATGATAAAACTGGAAGTTTAAAAATATATTATTCGGATACACTGAATATACTCGGGTCAATATATGCAACGCTTACAAATGTATACAATAAACTGTAGACGTTGAACTATCCAATATACTTCATTCGTCTGTATCGCGTGTGTTCTGAGGTTTGTATCGTGCTCGTTAGCCTTACTGATTTCTAATTCTCCTTGTGTTTTTGACTAACTGGAGTACTGGAATACATTACCAAACATATAATATATGCTAGGCCTTATAAACACAATCTAAAATACATGTACCATTCTGATGTGTTCTGCAGCTTCTTGGCATTCCGGACGGCTCTTCAACCCAGACGACTCATCCTCCAACAGCTTAAGCATATAACCAAGAAACCTGTTTCTGTCGTCTGTAGATAAGGCTTTGTCCGCTGAAGGCAGATTAATTGTGTTCCAAGCATCAATGATCTGAAATAATACGTTGTTTTCATTGATTTATTTTTTATCCCTACCCCAAACACGTTATTTGTTTCAATAGTTTAGTAACACTCATTCGCTTAGGTCAAAAGAAGGGCATGACATATTCTTGTCAGGACATACCGAATTAACATTTTAAGATAATGGGATATCCATCACCATATGATTAGTCGTACACAAAATGAAGTTGGCATGTTCAAGGTCAAGGCCAAGGAAATGCAATGCTACGAAATACTGTGTTCATATAAATAATTATGTTTTCTTTATAATATCATATTAAAGATTGAAAACTAATATTATCGTTTAAGCACATAATATTATTTATTTATTAATAGTTAATACCATTTATGGACAAATTGCCAAACATATACTGAACTACTTAAAAAAAACGTTACGCTTCCATTTATATTGTGTGTTAACAGTTTTAATAGCAAACTCTAAACGTAGTGTGCAGTCATGAGTAACATCAATATCCATCCATATTTGACTATTATACATGTAAGTACATAATGTATAATACGTTATTTACATTTAATTGATATATAATTGGTTCAAATTGTTTATTTTAATGATAAACTTACATTATATCTATTAAGTACAAAGTTTGTAAAGTGGATAAGTATTTAATAAATAATTTTGCACAGAAATTAGGTCGTTTACACATCTAATACATTTATGTCCTCATTGTTCGTGCACATTAAAAGCATATCGATTGGCAGAACGAATAGAATTGCATTTCTCTGGGATTAAATTTGATCGCATGCTACTGAATGGCTTTAAATGATCAACTTTTGAAAGGCATCCGAAAAAGTGTATACCTTCAAAAAACGAAACATCCATAACACGAGGTGAATTATTTGTATTGAAATACGTAATTATGCTTAATTATACTTGTGCATATTAACTAAACGTAAATTATTATCCGATACATGGTTTTATGTGACCTTGCTAGGACACATGAATTACATGTACAACCTTTAATCCAAGGTATGAATATTACTATCGTGTAAATTAAACGTGACACCCCCTCCTTGTGATTAGCATGAATAAATCAACGGGACAAAACAAGTTTGGAAGGTTATATTTCGTGATTTAATCTTACACATATCATTTATTTTAAGAAAACATATCCGTATGACATTTAACTATTTAACACAGCAGACTACACTATAATTTTGTGCAAATGCGTTCTATATTCGTTGCATTATATGAAATACTGACTTAGCGTTTGTCCCGAGGACTTTCCTAACTGCGTTGATATTCTCTTTGGACATCATTTACCGTTAAATTGCTACGTCATGAAGTCGAAAACTATGTCTGTGTTATACACGATCGATTTAGAACCACGGTCTCAAATTGACGTTCATGTTATTCGACGAGGGGAGGCCTTTGGATAATGCACGTGCTTGTTGTTTTAATAGCGCTAATTCAGAAATGGGATCCACGTTTTGTGAGTGTACAATCTCTATCAGAGGGATATCATGGATGAGAATGCAATGAACGCTTTTAGTATTTCATCGTGTGGAATTGTGCAAAATATTAAATACCAGGTTCAGCCACAGGTTGCTGTATCGGTGTTGGGAACTAAAAATTTAATATATATATACTATTAAAAAAATATAACAAATAAATAAAAAATATTTGTTTCGTGTTATTTGTTGAAAACGGACATATTTTAAGTTTTCCAGAAAAAATGTAACGTAGTTATAGTCTATAAACTTAAAATATGTATTTTTCAACAAATTTATATTTTTTTAATATTTTTTTTTTATATATATTTTGTTTTATTATTTGTTTTTTTTAGTTCCAAACACCGATACAACAACCTGTGGGTTCAGTGGATTCAAACCAATTGTTCTGTTTCAATTGTACAAAGGCACCCTACAGCTCATTTCCATACGTCAACTATGACATATTGTTGTCTGCGAATGTCCTGCTACAAAAGTAACTAAAGCCTGAATTGTCCAATGTACACTGTCAGATAAAATATGTGAACACACATACCTGCAAAAAGTGTTCACAGATGGTGTTCATCTGTTAAATTATGTACTTTATACCTATTTCAGAAAATATTCGAGGATACAGTGTCTGAAATCTCATGAACAATAAGGCTATTATTGTAAGGCTCATAGAGTGACAAAAGTATAAAACTGACGTTCACAGAACATTGAATTTCAAATGAGACTGCATTTTAACAGTTGTATGTCATAACTGGCACAGCAGTTTAACTGTATTAATTTGTGTTATACAATCAGAACATAACAATCAGAGCACTTCTCTCAACATTTACCTTGCTGGCTGGTCAATTTACCTGCAATTTGTATATTTTATTAGCAAGTATTTAACAAATTCTACCTTTACATTAATTGTGTTCAGTAGGAATTTGAATGCCTATGCTTATATTTGGTTTCATTTTTCACTTGTTTTCATTAATGATTTTAACACATGCAAAGTCTTAAGATTGGAGTTATCAACAATGTATACAGCCTTACGACCTCACCTTACCAAAGACGACCTTATTGCTCTTATTTAAAACACTTCCGCCAGAGAAAAAAAGTACATTTTGGCCCGTAACAAGATTAAATCTTTTTTACTAACGGCAGTTTAGACAATAACACTATGTGGACAAGACAAAAAGTTTGTGAATTACACATTTTCGTCAGAAGAGGACTGCCGTTTATAGACAGATTGTTGGTATCCATATGGTTACGACCTGTGCACCACTCGTCGCATATTTGTTCTTGTATCGCAATAAACGAGAGTTCATGTTGAATCTTTCATCCGATACTCATGCAAATGTAATAGAAGTCTTTAAGGACACCTCTCGGTATCTGGATGACATATTGAGCATTGACAATCCTTTCTTTTCTACTATGGTTAACTACTATTTCTCCTAAAGAAGTTCAACGCAACAGAGCTAAAATTTCTGATACTGTCGCTTTTTTTCTTGATTTACATATGTCTGTTTATGGTCAAATAATGATATTCGTAATATTTGTATAACTAAAAACTACTCTAGCAAGGTACCTTAAACTTCGAAAAATAATCGTTCATACATCTTTATTGAACTTGTTCAATAGTGTATCAAAAGAGGTTATGACCTTATCATTTTGCAACGCACTGCACGTTTAGTGGTTGACCCATTTACAGTTTTCCTATGCTTTCCTTTTTGATTATGCGATGACCGGACAGATTGTGGATCCCATGATGACGTCGACCTAAATCCTCGTATGACGGTAGCGTTATATGTTTTTTCTTAAATCATGTCTTGTCGTACCTTTAACGGTTTGTTCTCTTGTTGCTCTGACAACTGACAAGTTATTGAGTACTTGCTGTGTGGCTTTCTAGGCTTTTGTTTATTATATTATATATACATGATCATTTATGTGTTGTACTTATATTGCCTATTAATGCTGCCTTGTTTGTTGGAGAATATTACCTGGCATGGATATCATTATTTAAACTGCCCCTTTTTATTTGGATGACAATAGGTTAAGAGTGAAGTTTAATTGGTGCACCCTAGAACCTTGTTTTAACTACCATCGGCTTGTTTGCCACTGGCCGTTTCAAGCCGGTATCCCTATGGAATGAGGCAGTTTATTTTGTGCATTATCAAAACCTGGTGGCTGGGACATGAAGATCCTCTTTACAAATATACAACTTCATGCGAACGATTGAAAATTGTAACAATGTCCATATCGCATACTTTTAGTTTAGTTTTGATGAAGACCCATTAATTCACATGAGAGCCTATTCGTTTTATGTTTTATCTAAATATCTAATTCTTATTCAACAGTTGAAACCGTGTTAATGAGTTTGTCTTGTCTTACAGAAATCGAGATACGTTTCTGTTTATTAGTTATTTTATAATATTTCCCATACCATATTTATCTCTGAAATAGTTAGAGATACGTTTTAACAAAATAGGCTGTAGCTTTCAATAACGTTTTGTCTGGTGTAACATGCTTTAGTATCACTTTAAATAAAGCAGAATATATCCATCAATGTAAAATACTTACGTTTTGTATGTCGCTAGGTTGTTGTTTAAACAGTTTACATGTCTTTACGACATGTAACAGTTCCGCCAGATCAGTGTCAGTCGGCCCCGTATTTCGCTCATTTCCCAGCGGCATGTAAACTTTTGCGATAGACCAATAGTCATTTGGATGTATATGTCCTACTAAGTTGCTCCATCCAATGAATTCAGAAGATGGGTTAGTATGTAAATCCTGTAGTTTGGCGGCTATATCTTTGCAACTTTGGCAATAATCGTAACCTACCATTTCCCAGGATTTACTCTTTTGATTGTATTTCATATGAGATGCACCGAAACTACCCCCCGTAAAACATGCTATTGTATGGCCATACTTAAGGAACTCTAGTGCAGTAGGGGTTAGTGTATCCTTTACGTAACCATGGAGAGCTTCTTTTGTTCTAACCAAGGCATCTTTACATTGTTTCCAATTATTGCATTCTGCGGTCGTAGATCTGCTCAACATAATTGTTGTTATTGAAACCTGTAAAACAGTTATAGTAATATAAATAGTTTTATAGAAATTGTAAATGCAGTTACTGTATTTACTTTGATTCCACCGTTAACTAAATAAGGAAAATCCTGCAGAAAAACCATTCACACTGTCCTTTGATTAATGATATAGTCCTAATACAACTAACAATACATACGTGTCAATATTCTTAGAAAAGCCAATATTTTACAGTTGACACATTTAAATTTCATATATTCAGCAAAGTACAATGCACACCAATTTGCTGTCACAGTTACTATATGTATTAAACATGTAAACTAGTAAGCAGTATATTTACTTGTTTCTTGATATGTTAATCTGTCACACATGTTTCTTGCGTGCGGTTGTTACATGCATTAAAGGGTTGATTGCGTTGTTTTTGTGTGTCTTTTTGTGTATGTCCTTTTTACATTATTGCGGTGATGATGATTTTAACAGACTGACTTTCTGTTTGTACATAGATACATCCACCAACACAACGCATGCACATCTACAAATGCGCATTTTCAAATTACAACTACATTTGCATTGAACATGTATAGTAAAAGGGCAGTGTGAAATATCACAAACGCATAAGGTTTTACAACAGTTGTGCCGCATTTGATTGATCCAATGGCTGTTGGGGAATAGGAATGGGATATAACAAATCATAGAATGTCAACAATTAACAACTAAATAACTTGCAAGAAGGCAGAGCAAAAAAATAATATGCCGTCAAGGGTTCAATACGATATGATTTGCCGTCATTTTCAGGATGTAAAAACTTAATAATCCTAAGTATATCCGGTGTTTCAGGGTAATCAAGCGCTAAATTGATAGTTCACAAGTGTGAATTTAACGTCGCGTTGTGTAATTCAGAAGTAGTCGTGGTAATCACATACATGTATTTGGATATAAATGAATATGTAACTCATCAATACGGTGTTCTTTCTAAAGCAAATTTCTCCATATCAAACGAATAGCATGTAATGAGCAATTATTTTAAATTATTTCAAAAAGGTATAAGTAAGAAAAATATAATATCCTATTTTGTATACATCATTCTCAACGACATGTATAACATCCGAACTGTAATTTAAATCCGGGTGGAAAGTAAAACAATAGTTCCGAATAGAGGACCCGGTGCCTTCTGACATTCGTGGAGTCCTAAATGAAATGCGGGTTATATTGGTGAAACGATAGTGCGCCGCAACATGTTTTACATATACTTAAATCAATACGACTGAATTTTATTTGGGGCCATGGTGGGCCAGTATATAGCACATCGACTCTGAATCCGTAGAACCCGGATTCCAGTTGAGATTCGCTGGCACCACTGGGTTACTTCAGATATGACTCTTATCATGACGTATACCTAAATCCTCAAAGAACGGCAGCGTTTGATGTTTGTCTTTAATCCTGTCTAGTCGTACCCTTAATAGTGTGCGGTGGTGTATATCATAGTATATCCTCGGAGTATGATAAAGAACCATACGAATGTTTTCCCTTGTAAGAGTAGAATGGCTCCCTTACTATATATTCTTTCCCTCTCTCTGAGGCAGCTCGACATAACAAGCACATTGTGTTGGTGAGCCGTTAAACAATTATTAAATGCATTTCTTTAGTATTAATTTATTATACAGTATGCTAACATTTTATAGAGATTTACTTAAAGAGTATGAGAGTGGACCTTTGGAAACGGCCGAACACGACACATACGAAATATTGCAGTCTCGGTTTGATTGAGACTGTTCATGAACGGTGGTGAAATATGCTAGCTACCGCTCACGCCTTCTAGCCCCGGGTTGAGTCGAACTCAATATTCATAAAATCAATAGTACATATTTATAACCATACCGAAGATGGCTAAGTTTTATTTCAGGTTCGAATTTACATAAGGACATCACTTGGCATTCTCACAAGAAACAAAAAATAAAGTTATTCTGCATATTTCATTTTAGTAAATACAATATAAACAGTAGTTACCTATTGCAGAATTATCCAAACAAATATTTCGCATTTCATATTTTATGAAAAATGTCAAAACATAGCGTGCTGTTCTACACATTATTCTACAAGCTGAAATTAAGGGAATGTTACATCGTTTAAGGTCAAAGGTGAAATTGATATTACATGATAGTTGTATTTTCAATATTATTTTGAGCCAAACAATATCAACACGAGGTGAATGACCTTGAAGCTCTACTGATAGATGTTGATAGCTAAATCAGCAATGGGAACCTGTGAAGTGTTATGGAAATAGGACCAGAACGTTCAGAGTAGTCGCCACAAGTTTTTCCTTAGGACCAACTAGACATCAAGGGCAACATTCCTGTAAATTTTCATGAAAATCCATGATGACTCAGGGAAGTAATCGCCATAAGTTTTTCAAATACGATTCTGTGTAAACAAAGATGGCCGCTGGTGGCAATTTTTGACATCGAATCGAAATAATGTTTATTTAGGACCAGCTACATGACAAGCCAGTCATTGTAGGAAGGTTCCAAGTCAATACCACTTATGTTTTTTGAAAAATAGTCCCGGATTACTAGCTGTGGCGGCGATCTTGAATTTCCGGCCGACCTTAATTTTTCTTAGGTTAATTAGAGATCAAAAGCAACATTCCTGTAAAGTTTCGTGAAATCCATCATGTAGTTTCAGAGGAGTAGTCGCCTCAAGTTTTAACTATATAACTCTATGTAAACAAAGATGGTCGTTTATGTATGTATGTCCGTAGTTTCTAAACCTTAAGTAGTTTTCTTATTTTAAATGATAATCGTAGTATTACTGCTATATAATCATATATATTATATCGTATAAATATATCAAATTATTCGTTTGTGTTTTATAAAACATGATAAAAATCATAGTAAACCCTTAAAGAAATGCTTTAATGCAGTAAAATAGCAATAATAAATAACCTATCCAATATCGATCGTAGCGTAGGCCGTTGAGCATTTATCAAGATTTATTTTGGCAGATTATAATACATCCAGCATATGCTTTATTCGCTCGGTGATATAATTGCCAGATTTCGGTGTTCGCCTTTAACACAGTTTGTGTTTAAGAAAGGGGAAAATACTGAGAGACAGATATTTATACATGAATATTAGAATATTATGCGACTTTAAAATATTAAGATTATAAATTAAAATGATTTTACCGTATACATACTGTTTGCAGTGGGTTCATCTCCGTTACGATTTGGGTGGAATGTAATATTATTTTTTCTACACAAGCAACACACACTCGATGATATATTTCTCTAAAATATGGCCACGTTTTGGTGTTTCGACTTTACCTTTACTTTTTGTTTTAGCGTGGTGAATATATAGAGTCGTATATCTATACTTGGAAATTAGAAGAGTAAACAAATGTAAAATAATGTCTCTAAAACCACCGTGTTTAACATAAAACGCGACATAAACGGTCCAACCATTCCATTACCTGTATTTCCTGTTGAAATTGATTGAGGTAAGACAGCCACTTTATTTTATATAGATACAGGAGTTCACGATTGAGCATGGAATTTCATTCATACTGAGGCAATGTCATCGTGTGTTCAACTCCGCCCCATTCTTCGCTAAATGTAAACAAGTGTGTGAATTTATAATGAGTAGTTGTCACTCTCGTCACCGATTCGTCGACCCATTGTTGCCGCTATATCAAGCGATCTTTACACACAAATGTGTGTAATCTACATTATTGTTTTTTGAATGTGTATGAAAGGTCTCACGCAGCCTTGCAATGAAAATAACGCAATATTTAGCGCAGTGAACGATGCTTGATGGTTCACGACAAATTAGCAAAATGATTTATATTTAGTGGCCGATCACAATTTTCACATCTCCCGAGTTTACACAACTCTGGCAAGCGAGAATGTCCGTTCACTGAAGACAATATATGGATATGTATGGAACGCCAAACACGACTTTGATGGTCGTGTTCTATTATGATTTGGTCACTTTCATTATGATGTGGTCACTTTCATTATGATGTGGTCAATTTCCATTATGATGTGGTCACTTTCCGTTGATGATGTGGTAACTTTCCATTATGATGCGGTCACTTTCCATTATGATGTGGTAAGTTTCTATTATGATGTGGTCACTTTACATTATGATGTGGTCACTTTCCATTATGATGTGGTTACTTTGCATTATGTTGTGGTCGCTTTTCATTATGATGTGGTCATTTTTCATTATGATGTGGTCACCTTCCATTATGATGTGGTTTCTTTGCAGTATGATGTGGTCGCTTTTCATTATGATGTGGTCACTTTCCATTATGATGCGGTCACTTTCCATTATGATGTGGTAAGTTTCTATTATGATGTGGTCACTTTACATTATGATGTGGTCACTTTTCAATATGATGTGGTCACTTTTCATTATGATGTGGTTACTTTGCATTATGATGTGTTCGCTTTTCATTATGATGTGGTCACTTTCCGTTATGATGTGGTGACTTTACATTATGATGGGGTCACTTTCTATTAAGATGAGGTCACTTTCCATTATGATGTGGTCACTACAACTTTTGATGTGGTTACTTTTCATTCTGATGTGGTCGCTTTTCAGTAGGATGTGGTCATTTTCCATTATGATGTGGTGACTTAATATTATGATGTGGTCACTTTCCATTATGATGTGGTCACTTTACATTATGATGTGGTCTGTTTTCATTATGATGTGGTAAGTTTCTATTATGATGAGGTCTGTGTGGTCACGTGGCTTTACTGCAGATAGCGCCGTCTATTGACAGGTAGGCTAATTGCAGAATTCAAAATGACACCAATGATAGAAATTTTAAATTATTTTTAAGTCATGGTTAAGCTCTTGTAAGACTTTTAGATGAGGGGGTTACTATTTAAAATAATAAAAAACAGTCAATATTTATAACTTGCTATTTAATGTCAGAAATGCGAAATTGTTTTGCGACGAGCGCGGATTTACCGACACCATTCTCTCCATATTGATGACCTACTAGCACGAATCGAGTGTACTGTTCCTATTTGATTAGGGACAGACCATTTTGATTTCGTGGGTGTATGTGTGTGTGTGGGTGGGAGTCGTTTCTTTAAAGCCTGGATTTCTATTTGGCCTAGTACACTGACCAGATTTGTTTTGTCAACTTGAAAGCCAGAGCTTTTTTTAGGTTTTACTATTCGTAGAATAGAAGAGCTATTGTAGATCTACTAAACTGCTGCGTCGACGTGTGAAACTTGAAATACGTCATCAGTACCACCAATGACACTGGTAGACACATGTTCCATAACTCTGTATTGCATTGAAGCAAAAACATGGCCCTTTTCATACTTTGAATTTCTGGTTAAAGTTCTGTTTCTTGTCCATGTATTTTAACAACCGAAAGTCGTACATCAACAAAACTTCAGTAAAGCTTGGAATATCAAGGACACTAGTAGACATATGTTCCATATTAACTTTGTATTGCATTTAAGCAAAGTTATGTCCCTTTTTCAACTTCAAAATTCTGGTTAAAGTTTTTAGGCAAGTCCTTGTATTTCAATAGATGATTGCAAAAGTATCAATAAAACTTCAGTAAAGCGTGGATGCTAGTAGACAAATGTTTCATAACTCTGTATTGCATTTTAAAAAATTAAATAAAAATTATGGCCCTTTTTCTGGATAAATATTTTCTGTATTGTATTTTAGAAAAGGTGTAGCCCCTCTTCGACTTAGAATTTCTTATTTGTTGGCAAGTCGGTTTATTTCAATACCCACTAGCCATATATCTCTGTCAAAGGAGCTTGACAAGTGTCATCAGAGTCATCAAGGACACTTTCAGACACATGTTTCATAACTTTTTATTTCATTTTAGCCAGATGATAACACAAATTTAACTTAGAGTTTTAGGTTAAAGTTTTTTAAGCAGTTTCATACATTTCTACATTTCAATGAAACTGCATACATAAAATAAAAATGACAAGCCTGTAAATTTCATTAGCCCCATAAACAACACACCTTCCCCAGTCCTGCACCACCACCACCACCATCACCCAAGATAAATAGACAAATATTTGTTCTGTTCTTCTTGGTTTCTCTTCAGTTACCATGTCTGCATTCTTTCTGGGGTATTGAAGGCCTTGCTTTGATAGTTGGTATATATGTTTACTGACTACCCCGCACCCCTACACCATCACCACCTTCTAACCTCCACAATTAAGACATTTCCAGATCGCCTCCAGTCCCTTTAACTCTAACACTCAAGCTATGTACTTACTACACACTCGCAGTCTATCATGTTTATCACAGGGCTACATAGATTAAACGGTATCGAGTTACTGTTACGACTGTAACATGCGTTATATCATTGTCGCCATTTTGAATTTTGCAAGCAGCTAACTGTCAATAGATGGCGCTAATTGCAGTAAAACCACGTGATCACACAGATCAAATCATAATGCAAAGTGACCCCATCATAATAGAAACTTACCACATCATAATGAAAACAAACCAAATCATAAGATAAAGAGACCAAATCATAATGGAAAGTGACCACATCATAATAGAAAGTGACCACATAATAATGTAATGTAACCGCATCATAATGGAATGTTACCACATCATAATGAAAAGTGACCATATCATAACGAAAAGAGACCACATCATAATGAAAAGCGACCACATCATAATGTAAGGTTACCACATCATAATGGAAAGCGACCACATCATAATGAAAAGCCTTCTAACATTCGTGGAGTCCTAAATAAAATGCGTGTTATATTGGTAAAACGCTAGTGCGCCGCAACATGTTTTACATATACTTAAATCAATACGACCGAATTGTATTTGGGGCCATGGTGGGCCAGTATATAGCACATCGACTCTGAATCCGTAGAACCCGGATTCCAGTTGAGATTCGTTGGCACCACTGGGTTACTTCAGATATGACTCTTATCATGACGTATACCTAAATCCTCAAAGAACGGCAGCGTTTGATGATTGTCTTTAATCCTGTCTAGTCGTACCCTTAATAGTGTGCGATGGTGTATATCATAGTATATCCTCGGAGTATGTTAAAGAACCATACGAATGTTTTCCGTTGTAAGAGTAGAATGGCTCCCTTACTATATATTCTTTCCCTCTCTCTGAGGCAGCTCGTCATAACATGCACATTGTGGTGATGAGCCGTTAAACAATTATTAAATGCATTTCTTAAAGGGACACACGGCAATCTTTATTTTTTAAAAACTCACGGCGTCCCGCTAGTTTTTCTGCATAACTTGCATTTGTTCAATCATTAATCTTAATTATAATAATAGTATTAAGCAATTTGTTTCTGCATATTATCAATTTTTGATATTATTGCACCAATAATATATTAAAATTTATAGTATTATGAGACGAAATAGTGAATATTTAAAATTTGATTTATTTAAATGTAACCAAGGTAAAAGTAGAAATGATACTGGATATATAAAGCGAGACATCTATTTCAAACACTTCAAGATTGCGGTGTGTCCCTTTAAGTATTAATTTATTATAAAGTATGCTAACCTATCATAGAGATTTACTAAAAGAGTAGTGGACCTTTGGAAACGACCGAACACGACACATACGAAATATTGCAGTATCGGTTATATTGAGATTGTTAATGAACGGTAGTGAAATATGCTGGCTACCGCTCACGCCCTCTAGCCCCGGGTTGAGCAGAACTCAATATTCATAAAATCAATAGTACATAGTTATTACCATCCCGAAGATGGCTTAGTTTTATTTCAGGGTGGAATTAACATAAGGATATCACTTGGCATTCTCATAAGAAACAAAAAATAAAGTTATTCTGCATATTATTTCAGTTTAGTAAATACAATATAAACAGTAGTTACCTGTTGCAGAAGTATTCAAACAAATATTTCGCATTTCATATTTTATGGAAAGTGTCAACACAAAGCGTGCTGTTCTACACATTGTTCTACAAGCCGAAATTAAGGGAATTTTACATCGTTTAAGGTCAAAGGTGAAATTGATATTACATGATAGTTGTATTTTCAATATTATATTGAGCCAAACAATATCAACACGAGGTGAATGACCTTGAAGCTCTACGGATAGATGTTGATAGCTAGATCAGCAATGGGAACCTGTGAAGTGTTATGGAAATAGGACCAGAACGTTCAGAGTAGTCGCCACAAGTTTTTCCTTAGGACCAACTAGACATCAAGAACAACATTCCTGTAAACTTTCATACAAATCCATGAAGTCTCAGGGAAGTAATCGCCAAGTTTTTCCAATATAATTCTGTGTAAACAAAGATGGCCGCTTGTGGCAATGTTTGACATTGAATCGAAATAAATTTTATTTAGGACCAGCTACATGACAAGCCAGTCATTGTAGGAAGGTTCAAAGTCAATACCACTTATGTTTTTTTGAAAAGTAGTTGCAACAAACTTGTATTTTCTTTAAAAAAAAATAGCTGTTGCGGCGATCTTGAATTTCCGGCCGACCCGAATTTTACTTAGGACCAACTAGACATCAAAAGCACCATTCCTGTAAAGTTTCGTGAAAATCCATGACGTAGTTTCAGATGAGTAATCGCCTCAAGTTTAAACTATATAACTCTATGTAAACAAAGATGGCCGTGTATGTATGTATGTGCGTAGTTTCTGAACCTTAAGTAGTTTTCTTATTTTAAATGATAATCGTAGTATTAATGCTATATAATCACATAAATTATATCGTATAAATATATCAAAATATCCGTTTGTGTTTTATAAAACATGATCAAAATCATAGCACTAAACCCTTAAAGAAATGCTTTAATGCAGTAAAATAGCAATAATAAATAACCTATCCAATATCGATCGTTGTGTAGGCCGTTGAGCATTTAAATCCGTGGGCGACAAAGATTTATTTTGGCAGATGTAGCATATGCTTTACATTAACAGAATGCGCTCGATGATATAATTGCCAGATTTCGGTGTTCCGCCGTTAACACAGTTTGTGTTTAAGAAAGGGGAAAATACTGAGAGACAGATATTTATGCATGAATATTAGAATATTATGCGACTTTAAAATATATAGATTATAAATTAAAATGTTTTTACCGTATAAATACTTTTGCAGTGGGTTCATCTCCGTTACTATTAATACACATTCCAACGATTTGGGTGGAATGTAATATTATTTTTCTACACAAGCAACACGCACTCGATAATATATTTCTCTAAAATATGACCAGCTTTTGGGGTTTCGACTTTACCTTTACTTTTTGTTTTAGCATGGTGAATATATAGAGACGTATATCTATACTTGAACATTAGAAGAGTAAACAAATGTAAAAGAATGTCTCTAAAACCACCGTGTTTAACATAAAACGCGCCATAAACGGTCAAACGTTAAATTGTCCGTTTTTTTAACGTTCCATTACCGGTATTTCCTGTTGAAATAAGCGGGTCAATGTGATTGAGGTAAGACAGCCACTTTATTTTACATAGATACAGGCGTTCACGATTGAGCATGGAATTTCATTCATACTGACGCAATGTCATCGTGTGTTCAACTCCGCCGCATTCCTCGCTAAATGTAAACAAGAGTGTGAATATATAATGAGTAGTTGTCACTCTCGTCACCGATTCGTCGACCCATTGTTGCCGCAGTAGCAATCGATCTTTAAACACAAATGTGTGTAGTCTACATCATTGTTTTTTGAATGTGTATGAAAGGTCTCACGCAGGTTTGCAATGAAAATAACGCAATATTTAGCGCAAATGACAACATGATATTTGCAATAGAATGATAAAAATGTTGATACCAAACATGACAAATTAATTTTGGAAATTATACAATTAATTCTAAAAATATACTCAGTACATACTTACTTTCACAACTTAGCTGTGTACACTTTCTTTTGCACTGAGTCTATTTGTTATGTAAAACTTGGTTGTAGCAAACACAATTCTAACTACATGTATTATGCATATTTATACAATGCACTGACTTGACTTCCTTCCGATTTTTAAAATATTAATACTGTATGTTGTATATCAATCTGTAATTATCAATACAGGGAAGGAATTATAATGCGAGTGTGTTATTGAAGAGGTTTTAGCGAATTTAGGACCAGATAATACTTCTGAATTGCCATAGAGAGTCCACAATAAGACGAAGGCATATGTTTAATATATTTATGTTTTGGATAGAAGTCAAGGAATCTTAAACATATGCCAATATTAAGCATGTCAATGCCAATTTTCAATGCATGTCCAAACTCGGAGTTATCTAAATCAACTTGCTGATGGAGAGGAGTCAATTGATATATACATCTCTATACTGGTTTACCTATTTATCAGACGAATCTATATGCAACGGGATAAAATTATCCTTAATGATTTAATGTCAATAAATACTTAAAAGGGTATTCTTTGAAAGCAACAAACAGAAACAAGATAGAAAAGTATTAGACTCGGTTTTATTGAGGCTGTTCATGAGAGGTAGTATGATTTGCCACACCTCTCTCCACCCTAGCACCGGCTTAAGAAGTATTCTACTTATAAATCATAAATAGTGGGTTTGATGATCGCAAAGGACCGGTATGTAAAAACATTATTGATTTGTAGTTGATTTGTAGCGTGAATGTAAATAAATACTGAAAAGGGGATCCCTTGAAAGCAACAAAAAACAAGAGAGAAATGTAGTAGACTCGGTTTTGTTGATTCTGTTCGAATTAGGACTTGTTCATTTACATTCACCGGAGGTGTTTCTAATCATTTATCTTTACAACTTCATTTAAGTGTGATGTTTGCTAATTTCTCTGGATGTGGACATTGTTTTTAGAGATTTGCTTTTGATGTGATGTATTTTTATTTACGCACACTGTTTTATCAATTTGGGCGTTAAAACAGGATAATAGCGAGTTTGTGTACACATAAAATCGATTTAAGCTAACCTTTAGGCCGTATTGCCTACTGAACATATTACGGTATACCCTGTAAAAGATAAGTTAAATTCAATAAGCCATTTTCTATTTAAATCATCCATGTACTGCCGAAAGATCCCAGGTGACATAAAGAAAAATACATAATTAAACTTACTTTGTCTTATAGCATGCTTAAGTAATTCATAATCCTCTACATTTTGTTTTCCGTATTGAGCTGTTATATACACAATTTGCGTAATACTCTCACAGTCCGTGTTGTCAATAAACACGTTAAGTGTATTATCACGTGATTTGACCGTGATACGACTTTAGTTATTTTAGTCCGTGAGCTAGCTATAGACTCCCTTCCCCAATGGAGGAATTGTGTTGGGTAGGATTTTCTGAAAATGCATACAAACAGATTCAAAATGAGGCTTGCCTGCCATCTGAGCGTTGGTGCGTATGTGTGTATTGCAACACACGTGACAATCACTTACCATAACAATTCCAAAACACGTTGAGTAAAACGTATGCATATAAACCACAAATGCTACCTTTAGTTATGTTCTTTATCATCTTTATGAAGTGTCCAATTCAGACAACCTTTTCAACATAATGAAAATACGACATTATACATGATTAACATGTTTAAGTTACTATATAAAAATCATAAATAGTTAAAAATATCTAGACAGTAAGTTACCAAAAGACGCTACCTCCACCCTGGGGGATTTTGAAGGATATACTTTCCTGGAAGAGTATGGCATTTGTTACAAAATGAAATATGTTTGCCAAATGAGAGTGTTGAACGTGTGGCCTTCTGAACTGAAGTGTTCGGCCGCTGGCGACCTAGCAAACCTACGTAATTTACAATCGGAGCGATGGAGGTTAAATCGGAGTTTCAACGGCTACTTTGTTTCACCGACATACTGTTTTTTGCAAATCAAGCACGTCATTAAGTAGATGACGTTTGCGGATTTGCAGTTTGTAACACTTTTGATTGTGTTTTTGGCACCGAGTGAAGATAAGAAATAGTTTGCGGGAGACATGTATTTACAAGTCTGACATCTCGATGTATGGCAGGGGCACTTCAGTTCAGAAGGCCACACGTTCAACGACTTGTCTCTGACATGCATCGAGCACAATCCAAATTGGACCGACGCAGAACGTTAATTGCGTGAAACGTACTGGATAAGACGCTTAAACACAAAACATCCAGTAGGAATCAACAAAGGGGACTAGATACATCTTACAGAATATATAAATGTAAACACACATACTCCGGTTTTTGTTACTTCCCTTGATCCAATTTTCTCCATTTATATATTATTTTAGCCTTATTCAATTAACTTTGGAGTTGTTTTTGTTATATCATGCAGTATCGATTCTTTGTCTTATGTATAGAGGTAGGGTTATTCACTCACATACTCTCTTCATAACTAATCATAAATGTCAGCGTACAATTTTACTTTCATCCAACCAGCAATGTTCTATTATTAGTACTTTTGTTACTTCCCTTGATCAAAATATCTCCACTGATTTAATTTAATTTGTTTAGCCTTATTCATTGTTTTTATTAGCTTTGGAGTTGCTTTATACTTTATCCTGCAGTATCGATTTTAGGTTTAAGGTTTTGAGGTAGGGTTTGTGTTATCTTTTTCACATTTTAACTCTCTCTTCATAACTAAATGTCAGGGTACAGTTTTACCCTCATCCAACAGATATGTTCTTTTATTAGTATTTATTGGCTCCAGAGTGTCTATTCAAAGTAACCAGTTTCTGCAACACTGCCAAACGATAAGTTGTTTTTTAAAGAGTTTTATTTAAACTGCCGTGTATTTTAGTGTTTTTTTGTTTCGTATTTGTTATTTTCGTGTTTGTTTACCCCCGATGAAGGCGTAAGCCGAAAGCGCTTGGGTTTTTATAAACTGTAGCACTGTATAAATGTATTTTTTCCCCCATCTATATATATACCGAATATACTGTGTATGTGATTAAAGGTTATGCTACAACTCAGACTAAGTCTTCAGTTCCGGGTACGTTTGACGATTTGCGCCGAACTGGTGTTTGTCCCTCTTCCCAAAGTACCTTGAGTCGACTTTTTGACAGACACTTACGTACCTAGATGTATCAAGTAGTTTTAGCGCAAGAGGAGAAACTCCACATTTCCTGTTGTAAGGACCGAACAAGAAGACCCATTGTGATTCGAAGAGTTTCGTGAATAATCATTGCAATACGACACAATTAATTAATCTTATTTGCGGCCAGTGGAAAACAGGCAAATATGCACCAAAGCTTCAAGGCCGTGAAATCTAATTCGTGTGGAAAAAACGTCACAGGCAATACTATTTCTGTCATCGCTGTTGACCGGGAATATATGTTTCCATCATAGGAGGATGCCGAAATCAGAATGTTTATATGGAATGGTGAGTTTAACTGATGTAATCTATTCCCATACAAATGCATGCTATCTCAAAGCTCATAATACATTTATATTTGTTAGTAACGTAAGTAACGTTTAATACATATTGTGAATATGTTAACATTGCTTCATTCGTTACATTTAATTAATATATGAATATCTTAGCAGTTAAAGGTGTGCATATAATTTGCTTTTTTTCTTTGAATTTGGTAACGTAAAAAGCTGCGGAAGAGTCGTGTCTAATATATGCAAACTTCATTTCGTTTGCCTTAACAGTATATAAAAGTAAATGATACAAAAATTCGTGTTTGTATTTAATACGTAGATCTCATATTTAAATAAAATGATGTAAATTTAATTGGTAACGTACGTAACGTTGACATCAGGTAAAAAATATTAGCAATTGACATCAATACGTGTCTGTTCAAACTTTGTTGTTACCATCGATGATGTTTAGAGGAATGTAGTAATGACACAACTTTCCTCTAAACATCATATAGTTTTTAAGTCTTCAAAATGCAGTGCAATTTTTTTTTATATAGATAACGAATTATACACCATGTAACACGATAACGACCCCACGCTAAGTGGCAGACACGTTGCAAAATACTACATACATAATAAGCTTCCAGAAAAATAGGGTCTACAAATTTCACACAGGGTGTTTGGAGGGTTCACCTTATTAGCTCACGGCCTATTTAAACAAACATCATCATATGCCATAACACTGAGCGGATGCTTGCAATGTAACATAGCAGATTTCATACATCGATCAATGCGAAACAAATTATTTCAACTTATTTTAATCGCTCTCGATGGCTTCCTGGTTATACCAGTACTAAGCAATATGAATTATTTATTTTCGTCATGGATATATAAGACGGGCACGGCGAAGATCGATATAAAAATGGATTATCAAACTAAATCATGATAGCTGCAGGAAACGTCCTTAAGCTGTCTTTAATTTGTTTATGTACATATTAAATGTTATATTAGACCAAAAAAAAAAAATGTATTTGATTAGATTTGGAAATCTTGTCCCCCCCTCGTACCTGGATTATTGTTTGTTGTTTCGCTCCCATCTAGATTCTTTTTTCATAACCCCATCCTTGTCCCCTGGAAATCCTTACTCAGCCCAGTCCCGCCCCCTCTGGAAAATCTTCAAAACACATATCCCGTGAAGAAACATTCCCCTCCAGCCCACCTGGAACAATGATCTCTAAAACAACCCTCTGAAAAAAACCTCAAAAACACTCCCCTAGATACTAAAAAAAGAGTATGATAATGGACCTTTGGAAACGGCCGAGCACGACACATACGAAATATTGCAGTCACTAAAGCCATAAACCCCACCATGGAACACCTTTCCTTACCCTGGATTCCCCCAAGAATATATTTTTTCATAAGTTTATTCCTTTATTACCTACCATGGAAAAACAACATCCCGTCTTCTCAACTCCCCCACTCCCACAAACAAACACACACATTTCACACGCTGAAAATACCTTCCATTAACCCCAGACCACCTTTACAATCTCGAAAACACCCACCTGGATTTTTCATAAATATCCCTCAAGAAATTTCTTATTAGCTAAAGTCTCCCCCACGCAACCATTCCACTCAGCCCCCACCCTCTCCTCGCCACCCTGACATTTGAAAAAAGTGTGCCGTTATACCAGATATCATACAAGGGGGCATGGCTAACGATAAAAAAGTTACAGAATATCCAACTGTGTTACACGCATATGACATGAAAATATCTCGGCTTTCGCTTAGATATATTTCATGCTATGTATTAGTCATAGAATGTCCAACGAGGTGTTACGAGCATATAATTGTATCATGAAATCAATTATCGCATGCCAGAGTTACATTCTATTATCTAAAGTCGTATGATATATTCGATACAGGAAAACTAAAGTGTACTGATATTTCGTATAACGGCACACTTTTCAAAAAGCGTGCCGTTATATCAGATATCATACAAGGGGGCGTGGCTAGCGATAATCAGTTATAGCATATCCAACTGGAGGACTTTAATATTCGTAATCTTTATATAACTAAAAAGTTACTCAATCAGGGTTACCGTTACCATAAACTTCGTAAAACCTTTGCACAATTTTATTATCGTAACCCTGATCTTCTTTCCAAATATAAAAGTAATTTAAGGACTCTTCTGCGACAAGGACTATCACAACCTGACTTCTATGGTGATGTAATTTATAAACTGCGTAAGATTCTAGGTCATGATCACTTTCATACTATCTTTGTTAAACTTGTTAAAAAGTTTATCAAAAGAGGTTATGATCCTATCATTTTGCAACGTACTGCATGCTTGGTGGTGGACCCTTTTACAGTTCGCCACTATGCTTTCCTCTTTAACTGTACGATGACCGGACAGGCTGTGGACCCTATGATGACGCCTACCTAAAGCCCATTGGGACGGTGGCGTTTGATGTTTGTCCATGATCTTTCTTGTCGTGCTCTTAATGATTTATTCTTTTACTGCTCTGGCTTCTGCAAAGTCATTGAGTACCTTCATTGTGGCTTTCTAGGCTATTGTTTTTTTGTATTATATTTACACGAGCATATTTGTGTTTTACTTATATTGCCTATTGATTCTGCCTTGTTGGTAAGAGATTAGATCATGGCGGGGATTTCTTTATTTACACTGTCCTGTTTTAATGGGATGACAATAGGGTAAGTGTGAAGTTTGGTGCACCCTAGAACCGGTTTAAACCCCCAGTGGCCTACTTTGCCACTGACCGTTCCAAGGCGGTAGCCCTATTGTCAACCATTTTGTGTTTGTGATGTCGTTTGCATTTATTATTGCTTTTGCCTTTTTGTTTGTCTGTTTGCGTGTTTGTTTCTGTGTTTTGTGGTTGACTGTCCTCCTTGAATGCTACTTTCCTTGTCCGATCTTTTTATATTTATTTTGGTGTTACACGCATATATCATGAAAATATCTCGGCTTACTCACAGATATATTTCATGTTACAATTATATGCTCGTAACACCTCGTTGGACATACTATAACTAATGCATGCATCTTGTGTTAACTTATAACCTCGTTTGATATATTTAGAACGTCATGTGTGTGTAAATGCGATGATAATTGAGCAAATATATGATTAATACATGTATCTGTTGGGTCTAATTTAAACCCTCTGGTATGAATGATGAAACTGACAGAAACGGCTTTGCCGTCGGTGTTTAATGCAACAGTACTACTGTAGAAACGGAACTACTATGGTCACATGATGGTAGATCTTTCATTATTTGTATCGCATGATCATAGTTTACGTACGGTTTGTAAGATTCGTCGTCACTAGTCTTAAGGAATGTTACTTGAATGCAAGCAAGTAACAGGACTTTGGCTATTTAAAAGTAACCCGGTTTTCCGCAATCTTTCTGGCTAAATGGAACATCACAGTGTTCTCTTGTTTGTGTTCATTGCTTCTGAGGGATCCTCATTTTTTCACGAGCGTGCGTTTTGTGTGATGGATCACCCCTTAAAATGTCTTCGTTCACTCAGCAGTATAATTACTTACTGGTAATTTGGGTGCATCGGGCCCTATCGTTAAGGATTTAAATAAGAATACCAATGAAATGTGGAAATGTGGCGGTACCGAGCATGCAACTTTCTCCTATTGTATTCGGTCGATCCCCTTTTCAGTATTTTTGTAATAACAATTGTTAATATGGTTACATGTATTGATCATTATTGTGGACGTATGCATATGGTCAATAAAGGGGATACTACTTATTTATGCTGTGTGTTCTTTACTACACGGGTTGGGATTTTAAGACTTATGCCTTTTATACCTTATCTAACGTAAGATGGTGGGCACTATAATTTGTGAGTGTAGACATGGTAGATGTGTATATATTATTTTCAACATCGTCGTTTGGTCTTGCTTTCATTGTATATTGTATTTAGTTAATGTATAGCTGATAGTTTGTTATATATCTTTAAGTTTGGTAAATCAAACGTCCTAAGCGTTAAATTTAACGATACTGTACACAATTAAATTGTTGTCGACAAACGCCAAGTCACACCTTATAATTAAATAACATCACTTCATCTATGATTAACCTTATTTGCCAAATTTGGATTGCTCGGACAACAGCATGAATGTTCGGATGATCTTCAAAAAAGTACGGAGAGAACGGAGAGCATGGAAAGGATAGTGTGCTGCCTATATGAGCCTCAGTACACGGAATTGTCAAATACGTTTTTCCATAAAATCAAAGGCCACACCTCGAGCTTTTTGTTGCCGTGTCATTTTTCTGTATCATGCATTTGAACATGCACACTTTTTGTGGCGCCGTACTGCCCAACATTAACAGACCTACCATATGCAAAAACAAATAATAGAAGACACATTATTGAATATTACGTCAAAATAGTTGATTGACATAACGTTCAAAGAGCCTGATACTGAAGAAGAAAGAGATCACGAACAAGAATATATGGAAGTCAACAACCTGATTGATTCTGAGTTTGAAGAAAGTGATGATGATGAATAGATGAATCATGAGTTCAACTGATGTAATATATTTCCATGAAAATGCATGTTTTTTCATAGAGCTATTCATTTACATTTGTTAGTAACGTAAGTAATGTTTAGTATATTTTGTGAATTTGTTGACATTGCTGAAATCTTTACATTTGATTAATATATGAATATATTAGCCGTTAAAAGTTTGCATATAATTAGCTATTTTTCTATGAATTTGCTAACGTAAACTATACGGAAGAGTCGTGTAAATTATATGCAAACTCCATTTCGTTCAATGTTTGCCTAAGTCTAAACAGTATATAAAGGAACATGAGCACACTTCCATATTTGTATTTGATACTTAGATATCGTATTTAAATAAAATGAAGCAAACTTAATTGGTAGAGTACGTAAGGTTTACTACATGACGTAAACTATATTAGCATTGACATGATTGACATAATAATGTCATGTCTGTTCAAACTTTGTTGTTACCATCGATGATATCTAGAGGAATGTTGTAATAACATCTTTATTAGTTAATTGGTTGATTTTTTCTAGATTTTTCGTAACACATGGGAAACAGAAAATATATTTTAAACACACACACACACACACTGTAACGGACAATACAATAACCAAACATTGTTCACATCATCGATACGTATATCTGTAATAGCTTATAAAGTTTGAAATAATTTTTGGACATATATAACTATTTAATTTTCTTAATTTCTTAAACCAAAAATCTTCATTCAACAAGGTAACGTAAATTACAGTACCGTAGGCTTAATAAAGCATATATCAAAGGCATGAACATGAGGTGAAACACAAAATTGTATTTTAAAAAGCATAAATAGTTTTCAAATGAGTTGATACAATCAATTTTGTCTAAAGGAATATTGCAATACAATTTATTGGATGATTCAATCTCATTAATATCATATCCTAATTACGCTTTGATACTCTCCGCTATAGGATCTGACAATACCGCTTTGGAGGTCACGTCAGATCGACCTTTCATCTAAACAATATTCATGAGAAGATCAACTAAATTCAACCAATAAAGTCGCGGGTTTCATATGCACTTTTTGAGTGAACTGAACAAACGAAAATTCACATAAAACACATAGATATATAAAAAAAAAGATAAAGTCCTCGTGTGTTATTGTTGTGGATTGAATGATAAATTCAAAGACATGCACTAAATGGCATGTTTTACATCAAAAATACGAAGCAAGGCAACATTCGGAACAATATGTGAACAATATATAGTCTACCGAGATTACTGCGACATTACATTTTCTAAATAGTATGTCTTAGTACGTCTGGCCCGCTTAGCTCAGTCGGTGGCACGGTAGCGACATGGACTATTGCGACGTTCTGCGAGTGTAATTTTAGTGTGAGTTCAACCCCACGAATCAGTTTTTGTTTTTTTGTACCGCTATTGTATTCCGTCAAACAATCTTTGTTTTTCCAGTAAATATTCAATAATTTTTGTTGTGTTATGTTTGTCAACGCAATATTATTTTGTGTTTTTAAAAGTTACGGACATTGTCTCTTTCAATACCGACCGTAGACTGCTACAACGCGTTTGACTAAGACGCGACATGCGCAGTGAAGCAGTCAATGACGAGCAATTGTGTAGGCTGAAATCTGATTGGCTAATCGTAAAGTCAATATGACGTGACCTCCAATGCAGTGTTGTCAGACCCTTAGTCACGTAGAGTATCGCAGCGTGATAAAGGGTCTGATTTTAATGAGATTGTTGGTTGGATGATTTGATCTAATTTATTTTAACATGTGGAAAATAGAACATTATTTAAAACACACAATATATACATTACAAGAACCAAACATTATTAACTTCATGGACACGTATGTCTGTGATATATGAAGTTTTGCAATAAGTTTCGGATGTAACATCAGTAATATTATTAATGTCTTAGGTTAAAAAACTTAATTTAACTAGGTAACGTAAACTACGGTAACGTAGGCTTAATAACGCGAGTATCCAAGGTATAAAATGAAAGCGATACGAACGTTTCTATTGTAAAAAAAGCATCAAAAACAATGAAGACAATTTAAAATACAAACACTACCATATCGTTTTAGTCTTCAGAATGCAGTAAAATTAATCACTGTTTTATAGGTAATGTATTATACACCCTGTAACACGATAAAGCCCCAACGCTCAGATGGCAGACAAGTTGCAAAAAACTACATACATAATGGGATTTCAGAAAAATAGGGTCTACAAAATTCCTCCGGGGTGGGGGAGTGGGGTGGGTTTACCTTATTAGCTCACGGCCTATTCGTTCGTCACCATATTAACTTGGTTAAACCTTGTAGTATGTTAATCATAAGATTGGCAGATCGGCTTTTGTATCGAACACACAATTGATTACCTTTTGTCCTTGATTATAAGCGCGTTATATTTATACGTTAAAAGTTTGCTGACATCCATTCTATTCAATATGTTTACTGTGCACCTGAACAAATCGTTATACAATGTATGCTAAAGGAAAAAAGAAACACAACCTTTTTAGGGTCAGTATATATGACGTGTTAATTGTTCAAATAATCTTTTGTTAATTTACCAGTGATCAAAATTCGCCACCAATACCTCCACCAAATGTCCTTTTAAAAATTATCCAAACATGGAAATGTAATACAAAATTTAACAGATGCCCGTGATGCGCAGGTCGTGGCATATGTACTAGGGGACACATTTTAATTTTATCATTTATCAAGAATCCAGCGTTTTTGTCAAATTTAGTCAGGTTTTCTTTATGCCAAGTTCACGTAAAGTGGAGCACGAAGACGCCGTCAGGTAGATGTTGAACGAAATTTCGCAGCGTATGGCGTCTGTCCATCTCCGCGTGCATAAATTTACTATAACAATACTATTTCAACGCCTGAGAGAGACTCTTTTGACCAACAACCGTCCTGAAAAAAAACGTCCAGGTGTAACGTCACGTCAAGGTATGTGTCGATTATTTTCATTTCAAGCACCTATATCAGCGCTTCCGCACCCCAGCAAGACTGCAGTGAAACCGTCGTGAAACCGCCGTGAACATAATAGGTCCTCTAAACAACCGTATACGCGCCAGGACCATTTCTAACCGAATACGTTGTTAGTACTTGCTGTCCGCGTTATATGACATAACGCTTGGTTTAGCTTATGAACGCTTCTGACACTCTGATTCACACAACATTAGCGGAATATTAATATGAGACCTAAATACTCTGTACATGTACTGAAATAAAAGTACAGGTTTTAGTTAACTGCACGTAAAGATATTTGATGCACGCCAAGGTAATTGATTATTAATGCAGAGTTGCGTTTCTTTTTTCCTTTAGTATAGTTGTATAGTTGTTTACACATCTCAATAAATAATTGATTTTCAGCAAATATCCATAGTTTGTAGAGAACATGCTGAATTTGTCTTTTTTTTAACAGATTCACGCATATTAAAACATTTATGTTATCAAAAACATGTCGCATTTTGTCATCAGGAACAAAACAGGAGAAAATATAGCTCATTTTAATAAATAAATAAAACAGAAGAACAGTTCCATTTAAGCGCAAGCATTTAGCTTGAAAGGGAGATAACGGTTTACTGACTGTTTGCACAGTACTTCAGATGTTATGCCGAACTGTAGACTACAGATAAGGTGCAACCGTACCTATAGATTTTGTGAAACTTAGTTTTTTAAACATAACTTGCCTTTTTTAAAATCATTATTAATACTAATTATTAATACTAAGTTAGTAGTGCTATTGCAAATTGTTTCTGCTAATTAGTATATCTAATTGCAGATTATACTGCACGGACACTATCATCTATAAATCTATAGTATAATAACAAAAACAAATTAAACACTCCAATAATAACTTTTATTTTCATACATGCATGCATATTTAAATCGAAAATGATACTTACTAACTCATCTAGGTGAACACGTTAATGCTTAATAAACAATTGAAGATGTCCGTGAGTCGCTTTAAAATTAATATCTGTTTTTTTCTTCATTTAAACCCCTGTCGGTACATCTATCATTTAGTTTGTATGTTGTATGTCTTTATGGTAAAGCTTACGATAAACTACAACTATTGGTGTTAACCATTATTATTTTGATACTCTATAATCCCACATATCAAAACAACATCATTTTATGAGAAATGTTTATAATAGTGTAATATAGATTATAATGTGTTCCAATTGCTATTTCATGAACAACATTCAATGCGATACATTTTTGCAGGCATTATAGCAGAACATCTATTTTAAGGTAAAACAGCAGTATCACATATTAAGCATGTTAATCTGGCAAGTAAACAAAATCAGTTTATTGTTAAATACCAGGTGGTATTTATAATCAATACGGAACTCACAGGACATATTAAATAACTTAGTGAGGATAATGCCCCTTTATATCAAAATGTCCACGCCAGGTTCTCTGAATCGATTATAAACACACACATAATATATATTGAGACTTTTAGAAAAAGGGAAAGCAACTGAGCGTTATGGTACGTTTACTCTTACATGAAATGGAGTAACATCACACACCGGTAAATGTGCATTGTTGTAAATTTACAGTACTGTCAGTTGTGTGGTAGTGAAATAGATATTTATCTTTGTGTTTTAACTTGAGTTTTGTATACAAGTATATGCATACGTGACAAACTGAGTTGTTAAATATCCAGTGGCAAACATAGTTTTAATAAATGCATTTTTTAATAACAATCTCTCGAACGTAATATTACATATTCACAGCTCATGTCATCTCTGGAATAATATACAAAGCACAAAACGTGCTGACAAATATAAATACGGTATTTTTTTCGTATTGTGTAATATCATTTAGGCAACAAGTTGTTGAGCTAACACGGTATTGTACATTCTTGAAGCAGAAATGGCCCTCACAGTCACATATATGTGTATCCAAACTGAACTTTTCAAAGACAAGCTTATTGCTCTCATTCAAAAAACCTTTTGCTAGGGAAAATACTACATATTTGTAACAATATTAAAGCGTTGTTTTGACAGCAGTTTGGACATTTACACTATGTGGACTTGCCATGAAGTTTGTGAATCACTTATTTTTCTGTAAGATAATATTTCGTCAGGTTTGGAACTACCGTTTATAGACAAATTGTAGGTATCCCTATGGGTACAAACGGTGTATTCCTTGTTGCGGATTTGTTTTTTATTGCTATGAAAGAGATTTCATGTTCAGTTTCACCAGGTACCCAGGCATATGTTACTGAAGCCTTTCTCTGTATCTGGATGACATATTGAACATTGACAACCCTTTCTTTTCTACTATGCTTAATACTATATATACATTTATTTGAAATAAATGCTTTTATGACAACTTGCTTACATAATTTAGAACTTATATTAAACAATGTGTTTTATAGGTAGACACATGTGTGCATGTTATGTCGTGTAAATCTTACAGTGAGGCAGATGTTTGTTATGCCGTGACGTCCTCACGATTTACACACAGCCTCGTTTCCGTTTGTAGAAAAATATAACACAAGGTCATATACCACTATTGCATTTTACATAGGGTTACATTATAGCCTTTTGGCCCTAAAACACATTTTACATACCCAAGGGAACCTTTTAGGCTACTTTATTTCAAAAACTATCCTAGACACACTTACAAAAGTGAAAATAATTGGGGGTTTTGTAATGCTTTCACCTACTTTCGGTTGATGAAGGTGCTGACCGTCGGGCTCGCAGCAAATAAATGTGAATTTCTGACAATTTACTATACCTGCAATTTTCTAAATAAAATAGCCCAGATGCAAGAACAAATACAGTTTTTTTTTTTTATCGCCTACACATATTATTTTGACATTTTATGTACATCAGGTATGGTTAAGGCAATTCTACCCAATCAGAAAATAGCTCTTTCGAAAAAGATATACCCTAATACACCCTATAATTTTTCAGCCAATCAGTAGCCCCAAAACAATAGTAGTATGTGACCTAAATAGACCTTCAAACCTAACTGAAGTTTGTTTTTTCTGCTAAATTGTTTCATACATTCATTCTGAGGAAAATGGTGTCTTTTGTTTTTAGAAAAAAATACTTTTCTACAAAATATGAGGGCTTCGGCTGATGTCAAATTCATGCGATTTTTACGCGTAAATCCAGAATCTTCAAAATGCCATATCTCGACAACCGTTCCAATCTTTTGTTTCAAATAAAATGATTTTGAATTGATTTTATCAATAACATGTGATTTTCAACCAGTTGAAGCTCTCTTGAAAATCATTTCTACTGAAAAATGATATTTGTGATTTTCAGGGCTCAAAATAGCAGATTTTACCATAAAAATGCCACTGTTTTTGTATATATTCAAAATCTGCCTTCAAATGGATTAATTAACATTATGCAGCAGTTTCTATATGTGAAACCATCAAGAAAATGCAACTTTTCACTTTAAAAATGACAAAAAATAATTCTGAGAATATCCTCCCCAACTCCATTTTTAAGGCCATGCCATGTTTTACAATATGCTCATTACACAAGATTGCATGTAACTGTACAATTTAATGCATTTTTTTAATAGATATTGTTTGTGCCACCTTTACAGGCCATTTTTATGCAACCATGCAGCCAAAAGCACTGTTGACAGAACAGATCCATGAAATTCATTAAAATGAAGGGGTGGGGCAGAAAAAAAATTTAAAAAAAAAGGAAAATGTCATATTTTTGGCCAAATAAATTATTTAATTTGTAAAATGTATTAAACCGCATAAAATATTTGCATATCAACACTAACCGTAAAGACGCGATGAACTCAGAGTCAGAGTTTACCACAACATCTTTTTCAAAACAGACATAAGCGCCTTTTCGACATCTTAGCAGACAGATGCAGCTTGTCGCTTTCTGACATTTTTGCCAAAAAATGTATGCAAAGCCCTCAGAAATGAATAAAACTTACTAGATATACCTTTAATTGTGTCAAATAGGTGCATTACAGGCCAATTGTGTATACCAGGTGTCAGGTATGGCTAATTTTGTGTCCAGAACCCTAATAAAATAATTTAAATTACCTATATTGCATCATTCAACTTTCAAATATTTAAAAATCATTAAAAAAAGTTACAAGAAAAGTCAAAATACAACATAATTCAACATTTCTCACACTTTCAAATCATTGTGTTAGAAAAAAAGTATGTCTACTTTCACTTTTTCCCCATGCAGAATCTAGCTTTAGGTCATATACCACTATTGCATTTTACATAGGGTTACATTATAGCCTTTTGGCCCTAAAACACATTTTACATACCCAAGGGAACCTTTTAGGCTACTTTATTTTCAAAAACTATCCTAGACACACTTACAAAAGTGAAAATAATTGGGTGTTATGTAATGCTTTCACCTACTTTCGGTTTGATGAAGGTGCTGACCGTCGGGCTCGCAGCAAATAAATGTGAATTTCTGACAATTTACTATACCTGCAATTTTCTCAATAAAATAGCCCAGATGCAAGAACAAATACCGTTGTTGTTTTTTTTATCGCCTACACATATTATTTTGACATTTTATGTACATCAGGTATGGTTAAGGTAATTCTACCCAATCAGAAAATAGCTCTTTCGAAAAAGATATACCCTTATACACCCTATACTTTTTTCAGCCAATCAGTAGCCCCAAAACAATAATAGTATGTGACCTAAATAGACCTTCAAACCTAACTGAAGTTGTTTTTTTTTGGCTAAATTGTTTTATACATTCATTCTGAGGAAAATGGTGTCTTTTGTTTTTAGAAAAAAATACTTTTCTACAAAATATGAGGGCTTTAAAGGGCTTCGGCTGATGTCAAATTCATGCGATTTTTACGCGTAAATCCAGAATCTTCAAAATGCCATATCTCGACAACCGTTCCAATCTTTTGTTTCAAATAAAATGATTTTGAATTGATTTCATCAATAACATGTGATTTTCAACCAGTTGAAGCTCTCTTGAAAATCATTTCTACTGAAAAATGATATTTGTGATTTTCAGGGCTCAAAATAGCAGATTTTACCATAAAATGCCACTGTTTTTGTATATATTCAAAATCTGCCTTCAAATGGATTAATTAACATTATGCAGCAGTTTCTATATGTGAAACCATCAAGAAAATGCAACTTTTCACTGTAAAAATGACAAAAAATAATTCTGAGAATATCCTCCCCAACTCCATTTTTAAGGCCATGTTTTACAATATGCTCATTACACAAGATTGCATGTAACTGTACAATTTAATGCATTTTTTTATTAGATATTGTTTGTGCCACCTTTACAGGCCATTTTCATGCAACCATGCAGCCAAAAGCACTGTTGACAGAACAGATCCATGAAAATTCATTAAAATGAAGGGGGTGGGGCAGAAAAAAAAAAGAAAAAAAAAAAGGAAAATGTCATATTTTTGGCCAAATAAATTATTTAATTTGTAAAATCAGGAACGTGTACTCTATTAAACGTTCCTGGTAAAATGTATTAAACCGCATAAAATATTTGCATATCAACACTAACCGTAAAGACGCGATGAACTCAGAGTCAGAGTTTACCACAACATCTTTTTCAAAACAGACATAAGCGCCTTTTCGACATCTTAGCAGACAGATGCAGCTTGTCGCTTTCTGACATTTTTGCCAAAAAATGTATGCAAAGCCCTCAGAAATGAATAAAACTTACTAGATATACCTTTAATTGTGTCAAATAGGTGCATTACAGGCCAATTGTGTATACCAGGTGTCAGGTATGGCTAATTTTGTGTACACAACCCTAATAAAAGAATTTAAATTACCTATATTGCATCATACAACTTTCAAATATTTAAAAATCATTAAAAAAAGTTACAAGAAAAGTCAAAATACAACATAATTCAACATTTCTCACACTTTCAAATCATTGTGTTAGAAAAAAAGTATGTCTACTTTCACTTTTTCCCCATGCAGAATCTAGCTTTAGGTCATATACCACTATTGCATTTTACATAGGGTTACATTATAGCCTTTTGGCCCTAAAACACATTTTACATACCCAAGGGAACCTTTTAGGCTACTTTATTTTCAAAAACTATCCTAGACACACTTACAAAAGTGAAAATAATTGGGGGTTTTGTAATGCTTTCACCTACTTTCGGTTTGATGAAGGTGCTGACCGTCGGGCTCGCAGCAAATAAATGTGAATTTCTGACAATTTACTATACCTGCAATTTTCTCAATAAAATAGCCCAGATGCAAGAACAAATACAGTTGTTGTTTTTTTTATCGCCTACACATATTATTTTGACATTTTATGTACATCAGGTATGGTTAAGGCAATTCTACCCAATCAGAAAATAGCTCTTTCGAAAAAGATATACCCTAATACACCCTATACTTTTTTCAGCCAATCAGTAGCCCCAAAACAATAGTAGTATGTGACCTAAATAGACCTTCAAACCTAACTGAAGTTTGTTTTTTCTGGCTAAATTGTTTCATACATTCATTCTGAGGAAAATGGTGTCTTTTGTTTTTAGAAAAAAATACTTTTCTACAAAATATGAGGGCTTTAAAGGGCTTCGGCTGATGTCAAATTCATGCGATTTTTACGCGTAAATCCAGAATCTTCAAAATGCCATATCTCGACAACCGTTCCAATCTTTTGTTTCAAATAAAATGATTTTGAATTGATTTCATCAATAACATGTGATTTTCAACCAGTTGAAGCTCTCTTGAAAATCATTTCTACTGAAAAATGATATTTGTGATTTTCAGGGCTCAAAATAGCAGATTTTACCATAAAATGCCACTGTTTTTGTATATATTCAAAATCTGCCTTCAAATGGATTAATTAACATTATGCAGCAGTTTCTATATGTGAAACCATCAAGAAAATGCAACTTTTCACTGTAAAAATGACAAAAAATAATTCTGAGAATATCCTCCCCAACTCCATTTTTAAGGCCATGCCATGTTTTACAATATGCTCATTACACAAGATTGCATGTAACTGTACAATTTAATGCATTTTTTTATTAGATATTGTTTGTGCCACCTTTACAGGCCATTTTCATGCAACCATGCAGCCAAAAGCACTGTTGACAGAACAGATCCATGAAAATTCATTAAAATGAAGGGGGTGGGGCAGAAAAAAACTTTAAAAAAAAAAGGAAAATGTCATATTTTAGGCCAAATAAATTATTTAATTTGTAAAATCAGGAACGTGTACTCTATTAAACGTTCCTGGTAAAATGTATTAAACCGCATACAATATTTGCATATCAACACTAACCGTAAAGACGCGATGAACTCAGAGTCAGAGTTTACCACAACATCTTTTTCAAAACAGACATAAGCGCCTTTTCGACATCTTAGCAGACAGATGCAGCTTGTCGCTTTCTGACATTTTTGCCAAAAAATGTATGCAAAGCCCTCAGAAATGAATAAAACTTACTAGATATACCTTTAATTGTGTCAAATAGGTGCATTACAGGCCAATTGTGTATACCAGGTGTCAGGTATGGCTAATTTTGTGTCCACAACCCTAATAAAAGAATTTAAATTACCTATATTGCATCATACAACTTTCAAATATTTAAAATCATTAAAAAAAGTTACAAGAAAAGTCAAAATACAACATAATTCAAAATTTCTCACACTTTCAAATCATTGTGTAAGAAAAAAAGTATGTCTACTTTCACTTTTTCCCCATGCAGAATCTAGCTTTATAGACCTTCAAACCTAACTGAAGTTTGTTTTTTCTGGCTAAATTGTTTCATACATTCATTCTGAGGAAAATGGTGTCTTTTGTTTTTAGAAAAAAATACTTTTCTACAAAATATGAGGGCTTTAAAGGGCTTCGGCTGATGTCAAATTCATGCGATTTTTACGCGTAAATCCAGAATCTTCAAAATGCCATATCTCGACAACCGTTCCAATCTTTTGTTTCAAATAAAATGATTTTGAATTGATTTCATCAATAACATGTGATTTTCAACCAGTTGAAGCTCTCTTGAAAATCATTTCTACTGAAAAATGATATTTGTGATTTTCAGGGCTCAAAATAGCAGATTTTACCATAAAAATGCCACTGTTTTTGTATATATTCAAAATCTGCCTTCAAATGGATTAATTAACATTATGCAGCAGTTTCTATATGTGAAACCATCAAGAAAATGCAACTTTTCACTTTAAAAATGACAAAAAATAATTCTGAGAATATCCTCCCAACTCCATTTTTAAGGCCATGCCATGTTTTACAATATGCTCATTACACAAGATTGCATGTAACTGTACAATTTAATGCATTTTTTTATTAGATATTGTTTGTGCCACCTTTACAGGCCATTTTCATGCAACCATGCAGCCAAAAGCACTGTTGACAGAACAGATCCATGAAAATTCATTAAAATGAAGGGGGTGGGGCAGAAAAAAAATTTAAAAAAAAAAGGAAAATGTCATATTTTTGGCCAAATAAATATTTAATTTGTAAAATCAGGAACGTGTACTCTTTTAAACGTTCCTGGTAAAATGTATTAAACCGCATACAATATTTGCATATCAACACTAACCGTAAAGACGCGATGAACTCAGAGTCAGAGTTTACCACAACATCTTTTCAAAACAGACATAAGCGCCTTTTCGACATCTTAGCAGACAGATGCAGCTTGTCGCTTTCTGACATTTTTGCCAAAAAATGTATGCAAAGCCCTCAGAAATGAGTAAAACTTACTAGATATACCTTTAATTGTGTCAAATAGGTGCATTACAGGCCAATTGTGTATACCAGGTGTCAGGTATGGCTAATTTTGTGTCCACAACCCTAATAAAAGAATTTAAATTACCTATATTGCATCATACAACTTTCAAATATTTAAAAATCATTAAAAAAAGTTACAAGAAAGTCAAAATACAACATAATTCAAAATTTCTCACACTTTCAAATCATTGTGTTAGAAATAAAGTATGTCTACTTTCACTTTTTCCCCATGCAGAATCTAGCTTTAGGTCATATACCACTATTGCATTTTACATAGGGTTACATTATAGCCTTTTGGCCCTAAAATACATTTTACATACCCAAGGGAACCTTTTAGGCTACTTTATTTTCAAAAACTATCCTAGACACACTTACAAAAGTGAAAATAATTGGGGTTTTGTAATGCTTTCACCTACTTTCGGTTTGATGAAGGTGCTGACCGTCGGGCTCGCAGCAAATAAATGTGAATTTCTGACAATTTACTATACCTGCAATTTTCTCAATAAAATAGCCCAGATGCAAGAACAAATACAGTTGTTGTTTTTTTATCGCCTACACATATTATTTTGACATTTTATGTACATCAGGTATGGTTAAGGCAATTCTACCCAATCAGAAAATAGCTCTTTCGAAAAAGATATACCCTAATACACCCTATACTTTTTTCAGCCAATCAGTAGCCCCAAAACAATAGTAGTATGTGACCTAAATAGACCTTCAAACCTAACTGAAGTTTGTTTTTTCTGGCTAAATTGTTTCATACATTCATTCTGAGGAAAATGGTGTCTTTTGTTTTAGAAAAAAATACTTTTCTACAAAATATGAGGGCTTTAAAGGGCTTCGGCTGATGTCAAATTCATGCGATTTTTACGCGTAAATCCAGAATCTTCAAAATGCCATATCTCGACAACCGTTCCAATCTTTTGTTTCAAATAAAATGATTTTGAATTGATTTCATCAATAACATGTGATTTTCAACCAGTTGAAGCTCTCTTGAAAATCATTTCTACTGAAAAATGATATTTGTGATTTTCAGGGCTCAAAATAGCAGATTTTACCATAAAAATGCCACTGTTTTTGTATATATTCAAAATCTGCCTTCAAATGGATTAATTAACATTATGCAGCAGTTTCTATATGTGAAACCATCAAGAAAATGCAACTTTTCACTTTAAAAATGACAAAAAATAATTCTGAGAATATCCTCCCCAACTCCATTTTTAAGGCCATGCCATGTTTTACAATATGCTCATTACACAAGATTGCATGTAACTGTACAATTTAATGCATTTTTTTATTAGATATTGTTTGTGCCACCTTTACAGGCCATTTTCATGCAACCATGCAGCCAAAAGCACTGTTGACAGAACAGATCCATGAAAATTCATTAAAATGAATGGGGTGGGGCAGAAAAAAACTTTAAAAAAAAAAGGAAAATGTCATATTTTTGGCCAAATAAATTATTTAATTTGTAAAATCAGGAACGTGTACTCTATTAAACGTTCCTGGTAAAATGTATTAAACCGCATACAATATTTGCATATCAACACTAACCGTAAAGACGCGATGAACTCAGAGTCAGAGTTTACCACAACATCTTTTTCAAAACAGACATAAGCGCCTTTTCGACATCTTAGCAGACAGATGCAGCTTGTCGCTTTCTGACATTTTTGCCAAAAAATGTATGCAAAGCCCTCAGAAATGAATAAAACTTACTAGATATACCTTTAATTGTGTCAAATAGGTGCATTACAGGCCAATTGTGTATACCAGGTGTCAGGTATGGCTAATTTTGTGTCCACAACCCTAATAAAAGAATTTAAATTACCTATATTGCATCATACAACTTTCAAATATTTAAAAATCATTAAAAAAAGTTACAAGAAAAGTCAAAATACAACATAATTCAAAATTTCTCACACTTTCAAATCATTGTGATAGAAAAAAAGTATGTCTACTTTCACTTTTTCCCCATGCAGAATCTAGCTTTATAGACCTTCAAACCTAACTGAAGTTTGTTTTTTCTGGCTAAATTGTTTCATACATTCATTCTGAGGAAAATGGTGTCTTTTGTTTTTAGAAAAAAATACTTTTCTACAAAATATGAGGGCTTTAAAGGGCTTCGGCTGATGTCAAATTCATGCGATTTTTACGCGTAAATCCAGAATCTTCAAAATGCCATATCTCGACAACCGTTCCAATCTTTTGTTTCAAATAAAATGATTTTGAATTGATTTCATCAATAACATGTGATTTTCAACCAGTTGAAGCTCTCTTGAAAATCATTTCTACTGAAAAATGATATTTGTGATTTTCAGGGCTCAAAATAGCAGATTTTACCATAAAATGCCACTGTTTTTGTATATATTCAAAATGTGCCTTCAAATGGATAAATTAACATTATGCAGCAGTTTCTATATGTGAAACCATCAAGAAAATGCAACTTTTCACTGTAAAAATGACAAAAAATAATTCTGAGAATATCCTCCCCAACTCCATTTTTAAGGCCATGCCATGTTTTACAATATGCTCATTACACAAGATTGCATGTAACTTTACAATTTAATGCATTTTTTTATTAGATATTGTTTGTGCCACCTTTACAGGCCATTTTCATGCAACCATGCAGCCAAAAGCACTGTTGACAGAACAGATCCATGAAAATTCATTAAAATGAAGGGGGTGTGGCAGAAAAAAAATTTAAAAAAAAAAGGAAAATGTCATATTTTTGGCCAAATAAATTATTTAATTTGTAAAATCAGGAACGTGTACTCTATTAAACGTTCCTGGTAAAATGTATTAAACCGCATACAATATTTGCATATCAACACTAACCGTAAAGACGCGATGAACTCAGAGTCAGAGTTTACCACAACATCTTTTTCAAAACAGACATAAGCGCCTTTTCGACATCTTAGCAGACAGATGCAGCTTGTCGCTTTCTGACATTTTTGCCAAAAAATGTATGCAAAGCCCTCAGAAATGAATAAAACTTACTAGATATACCTTTAATTGTGTCAAATAGGTGCATTACAGGCCAATTGTGTATACCAGGTGTCAGGTATGGCTAATTTTGTGTCCACAACCCTAATAAAAGAATTTAAATTACCTATATTGCATCATACAACTTTCAAATATTTAAAAATCATTAAAAAAAGTTACAAGAAAAGTCAAAATACAACATAATTCAAAATTTCTCACACTTTCAAATCATTGTGTTAGAAAAAAAGTATGTCTACTTTCACTTTTTCCCCATGCAGAATCTAGCTTTAGGTCATATACCACTATTGCATTTTACATAGGGTTACATTATAGCCTTTTGGCCCTAAAACACATTTTACATACCCAAGGAAACCTTTTAGGCTACTTTATTTTCAAAAACTATCCTAGACACACTTACAAAAGTGAAAATAATTGGGGGTTTTGTAATGCTTTCACCTACTTTCGGTTTGATGAAGGTGCTGACCGTCGGGCTCGCAGCAAATAAATGTGAATTTCTGACAATTTACTATACCTGCAATTTTCTCAATAAAATAGCCCAGATGCAAGAACAAATACAGTTGTTGTTTTTTTTATCGCCTACACATATTATTTTGACATTTTATGTACATCAGGTATGGTTAAGGCAATTCTACCCAATCAGAAAATAGCTCTTTCGAAAAAGATATACCCTAATACACCCTATACTTTTTTCAGCCAATCAGTAGCCCCAAAACAATAGTAGTATGTGACCTAAATAGACCTTCAAACCTAACTGAAGTTTGTTTTTTCTGGCTAAATTGTTTCATACATTCATTCTGAGGAAAATGGTGTCTTTTGTTTTTAGAAAAAAATACTTTTCTACAAAATATGAGGGCTTTAAAGGGCTTCGGCTGATGTCAAATTCATGCGATTTTTACGCGTAAATCCAGAATCTTCAAAATGCCATATCTCGACAACCGTTCCAATCTTTTGTTTCAAATAAAATGATTTTGAATTGATTTCATCAATAACATGTGATTTTCAACCAGTTGAAGCTCTCTTGAAAATCATTTCTACTGAAAAATGATATTTGTGATTTTCAGGGCTCAAAATAGCAGATTTTACCATAAAAATGCCACTGTTTTTGTATATATTCAAAATGTGCCTTCAAATGGATAAATTAACATTATGCAGCAGTTTCTATATGTGAAACCATCAAGAAAATGCAACTTTTCACTTTAAAAATGACAAAAAATAATTCTGAGAATATCCTCCCCAACTCCATTTTTAAGGCCATGCCATGTTTTACAATATGCTCATTACACAAGATTGCATGTAACTGTACAATTTAATGCATTTTTTTATTAGATATTGTTTGTGCCACCTTTACAGGCCATTTTCATGCAACCATGCAGCCAAAAGCACTGTTGACAGAACAGATCCATGAAAATTCATTAAAATGAAGGGGGTGGGGCAGAAAAAAAATTTAAAAAAAAAAGGAAAATGTCATATTTTTGGCCAAATAAATTATTTAATTTGTAAAATCAGGAACGTGTACTCTATTAAACGTTCCTGGTAAAATGTATTAAACCGCATACAATATTTGCATATCAACACTAACCGTAAAGACGCGATGAACTCAGAGTCAGAGTTTACCACAACATCTTTTTCAAAACAGACATAAGCGCCTTTTCGACATCTTAGCAGACAGATGCAGCTTGTCGCTTTCTGACATTTTTGCCAAAAAATGTATGCAAAGCCCTCAGAAATGAATAAAACTTACTAGATATACCTTTAATTGTGTCAAATAGGTGCATTACAGGCCAATTGTGTATACCAGGTGTCAGGTATGGCTAATTTTGTGTCCACAACCCTAATAAAAGAATTTAAATTACCTATATTGCATCATACAACTTTCAAATATTTAAAAATCATTAAAAAAAGTTACAAGAAAAGTCAAAATACAACATAATTCAAAATTTCTCACACTTTCAAATCATTGTGTTAGAAAAAAAGTATGTCTACTTTCACTTTTTCCCCATGCAGAATCTAGCTTTAGGTCATATACCACTATTGCATTTTACATAGGGTTACATTATAGCCTTTTGGCCCTAAAACACATTTTACATACCCAAGGGAACCTTTTAGGCTACTTTATTTTCAAAAACTATCCTAGACACACTTACAAAAGTGAAAATAATTGGGGGTTTTGTAATGCTTTCACCTACTTTCGGTTTGATGAAGGTGCTGACCGTCGGGCTCGCAGCAAATAAATGTGAATTTCTGACAATTTACTATACCTGCAATTTTCTCAATAAAATAGCCCAGATGCAAGAACAAATACAGTTGTTGTTTTTTTTATCGCCTACACATATTATTTTGACATTTTATGTACATCAGGTATGGTTAAGGCAATTCTACCCAATCAGAAAATAGCTCTTTCGAAAAAGATATACCCTAATACACCCTATACTTTTTTCAGCCAATCAGTAGCCCCAAAACAATAGTAGTATGTGACCTAAATAGACCTTCAAACCTAACTGAAGTTTGTTTTTTCTGGCTAAATTGTTTCATACATTCATTCTGAGGAAAATGGTGTCTTTTGTTTTTAGAAAAAAATACTTTTCTACAAAATATGAGGGCTTTAAAGGGCTTCGGCTGATGTCAAATTCATGCGATTTTTACGCGTAAATCCAGAATCTTCAAAATGCCATATCTCGACAACCGTTCCAATCTTTTGTTTCAAATAAAATGATTTTGAATTGATTTCATCAATAACATGTGATTTTCAACCAGTTGAAGCTCTCTTGAAAATCATTTCTACTGAAAAATGATATTTGTGATTTTCAGGGCTCAAAATAGCAGATTTTACCATAAAAATGCCACTGTTTTTGTATATATTCAAAATGTGCCTTCAAATGGATAAATTAACATTATGCAGCAGTTTCTATATGTGAAACCATCAAGAAAATGCAACTTTTCACTTTAAAAATGACAAAAAATAATTCTGAGAATATCCTCCCCAACTCCATTTTTAAGGCCATGCCATGTTTTACAATATGCTCATTACACAAGATTGCATGTAACTGTACAATTTAATGCATTTTTTTATTAGATATTGTTTGTGCCACCTTTACAGGCCATTTTCATGCAACCATGCAGCCAAAAGCACTGTTGACAGAACAGATCCATGAAAATTCATTAAAATGAAGGGGGTGGGGCAGAAAAAAAATTTAAAAAAAAAAAGGAAAATGTCATATTTTTGGCCAAATAAATTATTTAATTTGTAAAATCAGGAACGTGTACTCTATTAAACGTTCCTGGTAAAATGTATTAAACCGCATACAATATTTGCATATCAACACTAACCGTAAAGACGCGATGAACTCAGAGTCAGAGTTTACCACAACATCTTTTTCAAAACAGACATAAGCGCCTTTTCGACATCTTAGCAGACAGATGCAGCTTGTCGCTTTCTGACATTTTTGCCAAAAAATGTATGCAAAGCCCTCAGAAATGAATAAAACTTACTAGATATACCTTTAATTGTGTCAAATAGGTGCATTACAGGCCAATTGTGTATACCAGGTGTCAGGTATGGCTAATTTTGTGTCCACAACCCTAATAAAAGAATTTAAATTACCTATATTGCATCATACAACTTTCAAATATTTAAAAATCATTAAAAAAAGTTACAAGAAAAGTCAAAATACAACATAATTCAAAATTTCTCACACTTTCAAATCATTGTGTTAGAAAAAAAGTATGTCTACTTTCACTTTTTCCCCATGCAGAATCTAGCTTTAGGTCATATACCACTATTGCATTTTACATAGGGTTACATTATAGCCTTTTGGCCCTAAAACACATTTTACATACCAAGGAAACCTTTTAGGCTACTTTATTTTCAAAAACTATCCTAGACACACTTACAAAAGTGAAAATAATTGGGGGTTTTGTAATGCTTTCACCTACTTTCGGTTTGATGAAGGTGCTGACCGTCGGGCTCGCAGCAAATAAATGTGAATTTCTGACAATTTACTATACCTGCAATTTTCTCAATAAAATAGCCCAGATGCAAGAACAAATACAGTTGTTGTTTTTTTTATCGCCTACACATATTATTTTGACATTTTATGTACATCAGGTATGGTTAAGGCAATTCTACCCAATCAGAAAATAGCTCTTTCGAAAAAGATATACCCTAATACACCCTATACTTTTTTCAGCCAATCAGTAGCCCCAAAACAATAGTAGTATGTGACCTAAATAGACCTTCAAACCTAACTGAAGTTTGTTTTTTCTGGCTAAATTGTTTCATACATTCATTCTGAGGAAAATGGTGTCTTTTGTTTTTAGAAAAAAATACTTTTCTACAAAATATGAGGGCTTTAAAGGGCTTCGGCTGATGTCAAATTCATGCGATTTTTACGCGTAAATCCAGAATCTTCAAAATGCCATATCTCGACAACCGTTCCAATCTTTTGTTTCAAATAAAATGATTTTGAATTGATTTCATCAATAACATGTGATTTTCAACCAGTTGAAGCTCTCTTGAAAATCATTTCTACTGAAAAATGATATTTGTGATTTTCAGGGCTCAAAATAGCAGATTTTACCATAAAAATGCCACTGTTTTTGTATATATTCAAAATGTGCCTTCAAATGGATAAATTAACATTATGCAGCAGTTTCTATATGTGAAACCATCAAGAAAATGCAACTTTTC